>JAJIBD010024598.1:0-78147 GCA_021461705.1 Cryptotis parvus | reverse complement strand
AAGGTGCTCAAGGCTTACTCTTAGCTCTGTGCTCAGATATCTTCTCTGGCAGTGCTCTCGGGCCACACAGACAGCCAGAGATTGACACCCTATGTTGGATACATGCAGGTAAGTGTCCGACCTGCATGCAATCTCCCAGGACCAGAGCCCAGCTTTTAGGGATTCTGTAGCGGAGGACTCAAAAGGCATTGGGCAGAGCTGCTACCGTTTCCCTGTACTTAGCCACTCATGAGGCGCCCAGGAGGGATGGCGGTTCTAGCCCTGGCCTGCCACCCCAGCAGAGCCTTCACAAGAAGCCAAATGACCCCCACTCCATGAGAGCCGCCATTTTCCACATCCAGACTTCTTTTCCCATCAGAACTCCACCCAGCAGAAGAGCCTATCATAGCCCGGCGCAGTTCATCAATAAATAAATGTTGTAGACCAGGAGGTGACTATAAGAGTGCCACCGCATGGCAGAGGAGCCTGCGAAGCTTACCCATGTCATATTTGATATATCAAATACCAGCAACAATTATAGACCTTATTCTTATGACCTGATGGAATGGTTTGAGGCTCTTTTATATTCCTGTAGCAAGATGCCCTTGGACTTACTAGCAGTTACTGAGACAGGACATATTAGGAGATGTTACTGGAAGCCCGCCGAAAGCACATCATATTGATGAACGTGGGAGGACAGTGGCACAGTATACAGTGTAGATGGAAACAATATCTCCTGCTGGGAAAGGGACGGTGTTGTACTCAGCTTCGGGCTTGGGTCCTCTAAACTCTAGGTCCTTCTGAAACACCACTTCTTGTATGCATGTCTCCTGCACATTCCTTTAGGGACCGAGTTTCCGCCGTAGACATGTGTGGTTAATTTAGTTCCTCTCGGACTAAGCAAGCCACCCGCCTTCCTGCACCCAGCACCCCGCCTCGACTACAGCGCCACCTCACACCCAAGCTTACAAAGGAGATTAAAGCCCACGCCTGCCACCTCTGCCCCCCACCTTGGCTGTATGGTCTCGCTTTCTATCCTTGGCTGTATGGTCTGGCTTCATCCTTGGCTATGGTCTCGCTCTATCCTTGGCTGTATGGTCTCGCTCATCCTTAGCTGTATGGTCTCGCTCTATCCTTGGCTGCAGTGGTCTCGCTCTATCCTTGGCTGTATGGTCCCGCTCTATCCTTGGCTGCAGTATGGTCTCGCTCTATCCTTGGCTGCACGGTCTCGCCCATCCTTGGCCATTGTATGGTCCTCACCCTCTATCCTTGGCTGGGTATGGTCTCACTCAACTTTTGGCTGTATGGTCTCACTTATCCTTGGCTGTATGGTCCGCTCTATCCTTGGCTGTATGGTCTCGCCTCTATCCTTGGCTGCACGGTCTCACTTCATCCTTGGCTGTATGGTCTCGTCAGGGCTCTGTCTTTATTTTGAGCACTTCTGTCATAAACAGTCAGAAGTAAAAGAAACTCGGCTGGAATACAGCACACAGCTCTCTCTTCTCATCATGAACTCTCTGAGGCTGTCGGGGCGCTCGGCGGGGGTCCCGACAGTGCCGAGAAAGCGAAGTTCCCTTCTACCTCCGGCCGGTGAGAATGAGATGAACTACTCAGGAATCCGATGCAGTTTTTTGGTAAGAGCTTTACTATCACAGGTTCAGGCATACAAACAGCAAAGGAAAAACCCGATGCTTAGGATTCCAGGCTAGAACCCCAGCCACGTGTAGGCCAAGATGGCGACCACCACGTGTGTAAACTTCCAAGAAATAAGCGCTCACAAGGCGAGATCCCACCGGGAAGAAGAAGCCGGGAGAGGCGGGAACCGGCAAGTTTTTACCCCCCATCAACCCTCAGACCTTCCTCCCATTGATAAGGTGGAAAGCAGGGAGGGTCCAATGCCCTCAGGTAACCCTCCTGCATCTCACCTAGGGCTTTTACTGTGCTAATGTTTTGAGCGGGAAGGCCTTTGAAATGTAGAGAAGGGGTTTCTGAGATGGCATGTCACTGTACCAAAGACCAACACCAATGCCAGTTAAATATTCTCTCCAAGCCCTTCACAAGTCTCCTCTACTTCATTGTAGTTTTCCATATTTTTATCAGGGGAGCCATGCTTGTTTGTTTGGAAGCAAACAGCATTTCTCTCTGGTCTAATTACTTAGGTGTCCTACGTGGCCAGGCTAATATGCTGGTAAGATCTAGCTAGTCCCACGATGATTGTGATAGCTGGAGAATATTTAGCCAGCTAGTACAGCATACATGGTCGGATAAACTGCTCACATTTAGACTACCTTATCTACGTAGAATTTGTGGAGGCAATCCAGAGCAGATGCAGCGGCCCTTAGGAGTCCTGCAACACTAGGCATCTTCTTTTCTGAGCTTTGAGTTAAGAGGAGCTGCTCCCCACTCTGAAAATTATTCAACAGAGAGAACTGGAGCAGCCTCATGCTGTGCATATGTAGACCTAGAAATATGAACGCACTCTCCCTTTTTGCTTTGAAAATATGCTGATGCAGACAAAAGATGATTGCTTGCTTTTTCGCTCTCACACTTCATCATCAAACCCCAGGTGAACACATTTCTATAAATGAGAACTGACCATTATTACACAGGAACAAATATATAAATGATTTGGGTTTGAAGCTTGCCTTGAGGTGGCTAAATAACAAAACAGGCCACTCCTTTGTTACCATTTTATCACTTATCAAAATCTTACCCACTTAGGAAATAAAATAAAGTCTAACTTAACAGTTCCCCAAATAAGAAATCACTCCTAATTTTGGTTAGCTTTCAAGACAGATATTTCAGAAGGGGAGGGAATTGGGACATTGGTGTGGCGGAAATGGGCACTGCTGTAGGGCAGGGTGCCGGAACACTATGTGACCGAGACCCCCAAACATGAACAACAACGCAGTAATTGTACATATCACGGTGGTATAATAAAATATTTTTAAAAAATAAAAATAAAATGATAAGGATATCTAAGATTTATTTCAGTTATTAGACTTGGATACACTAGAAAAACTCCAAAAAATTCTAAAAAGCTAAGAGGGTAGGTAAGATAGAAGTGTCAGTTTGTCAATAATAGTTGATAACACTAAGACTAGAATTGAGTATTGAAAAACTGAGGTAACAGGGGTCAAGGGATATAATACCGATAACCCTTCAGTGTCAGGGAGAGGGGAGAGAGAGGGAGAGAAGAGTAACTGCCTGCCATGGAGGCAGGCTGGGGTCGGGGAAGGGGAAAACAGGCACATTGGTGTTGGGAAATGTGCACTGCGCAGAGACGGGTATTGGAACACCAGCACTGAAACTTAATCATGAACAGCCTTACACACAGGCCCTATCACTTGACTATTCAAAATCACTATCACTATCACTACTCTCCCGTTCATCATCTATTGCTCGAGGGCACCAGTAGTATCTCCATATGTCCTGTCTCATGCTAGTAGAGGCCAAGGCATCTGCTGCTTCAGGAACACCAAGAGCCTCAAACCATTACATCCGGGTCATGGGAATTACCTAATATAGTATCCTAATTATATTAGGCTATTCTATGACTATAATGTTACTGGTATTTGGCATCCAAATACGACACGGGGCAGCTTACAGGTTTATCATGCGGGTGGCATACTCTGTAGTCACCTCTGGGGATAGCACTTATTGATGA
The DNA here is from genome assembly GCA_021461705.1 of Cryptotis parvus. Lineage (NCBI taxonomy): Eukaryota > Metazoa > Chordata > Mammalia > Eulipotyphla > Soricidae > Cryptotis > Cryptotis parvus. The sequence goes on along the minus strand of JAJIBD010024598.1, from coordinate 74,501 downwards.
ACCGCATGGCCACTGGCAGTCAACGAAGCTAGGCTGTGATAGGCTCATCTGCTGGGTGGAGTTCTGACGAGGGAAGTCCGGATGGGGAAGGCGGCCCTCATGGAGTGGGGGGGACCATTGGCTTAAGTTGCAAGGCTCTGCTGGGGTGGCAGGCCAGGGCTAGAACTCCGCCATCCTCCCAGGTGCCTCGTGAGGGCTGGGCACAGGGAGTGGCAGCTCTGCCCCATGTCTGTGAGTCTCTGGATCAGCATACCAATGAAAGGATTAAAAAAAACCTATCAAACCCAGGGTCTTCTCAGAGCTGTGATGGGCCACCTCACCCAAACCCACTATGGGGAGGTTCTGGCAGCCACTCAGCAGTGTGTGAGCACACCGCCCAACTGAATATTCTGGATTTTCTGGCGTGTGAGGCATCTCCAAACTTACGCACACCATCATCCCAGTAGAGCACAGCAGATGGGCTGGGAATGTAACAGAATCAACTAAGCCTAATCAACAAAAGCATGAAGACAGAAACTCACAACTAGCAACAAACAGCTTAGTAAACTCGGCCAAATGCCTGTCTTGCTGTGCACACACAATGTTATTTCACATCTTGTCATAACTGTGTCTTGCTTCAATTACTATGCAGTAAAATTATTTGTGTAATTGTTATGGGGCAGGCTTGGGAGAGGATGGGAAAATGGGGACAGTAGTAGAGGGAAGGTGACAGTGGTGGTAGAATTGGGGTTGGTGCTTGTAGGGGATGCTTGCAACAAACCATCATAAACATAACTTAGCAAAGCATGGTGTTTACACAGGTGAAGCTGAAAATAAAATAAATTTAAGGGCTCTCTTTATGCTTCTTACAGAAGCTGTGAGTGTTCAGTCACTAAATACTCAGCAAACCCAGAAACAGTCATATGAGTACCACATAAGGTTCAGCCTGTTCACCAGGTGTTTTGACCATGAGTCTGCCCAGATGGCCACACCTCCTGGACTCCTCACTAACGATGAGCACACTTGCCTCAACGTGCCCCAGGTTTGCCCAAAGAGTCTGTAATCCTTCGGCTTTTGCCCGGGAAGCTAACTTACTGATTTTCGACGCCAGGAACTGCTGGGAGGTTGGTGAGTGTCCCGGCATCCCTGCAAGTCTGAGCTGCCAAGCGCACCCTGCTCGGTGCTTCCTCTTCCTTGGGATGTCACTAGGTTTACAATGATGCTGTGAATGCACCTATGGTCTTGGCCCAGGTTATGGACATGTGCTGGCTGGGTATCAAATCTCACCAAATCCACTCTTCGGAAAGAAGACCCTGTGGTTTGCAGGGAACTTCTGGGAACTTGCCAGCCTTCCCTTACACTTCAGTGCTATAGTGCAGTGTTACAGATTCACAAAAGTCTCATTTCCTTCCAAATCAGACTACACAATCTTCCACAACATTATATAATGTATACTCTTGGAGTCCCGCCATTTAAAGTGTTTCATTTAGCAGCTTTCAGTAATGGTTAGTACATAAGTCTGTTATTCACCACTGACTATTCATAACTAAATTCAATTATAACTACATAATTGCCAGTTTTGTTTAAACTTATTTCCATTCTCGTATTCTAAATCTCTGATTCAGCAGAGGTAATTCCCTATTCTCCTCTTCCCTCACCTCCTGGCTAATATGAATCTATTTCCTAGTTGCTAAACTTTCCTATTTTAGACATTCTGAATAAAATGGGTTCAAACTCTAGGAAACCTTTTGTGTCGGACATTGGTCATTTGGAATCTGGTTATCAAGGTTCATCAATATTGTAACAGGTGTCAGTGCTTTGTTAGTGTTTATAATGAATAATTCTGTAGTGCTTGGCTATCCTCCATCGACTATGGAGTGTTTCTAGCTTGAGGCACTAATGAAGAGTCGTGTTTCTGTGAGCCTTGTGGGCCAGTCTCAAGAAGACAGACTTCTGCCCCACGCCTAGAAGGACAATATGGTGGTGCTGTGTAGACCATGCAAGGGGTTGTCCAACCTTGACTGATCATCAGTGTGGTGGTAGGGATGACAGGCCCCGCACAACCCTGCTCAGGCTGGGATCCATTGAGCGACAAGGCAATGCATCAGCATTTACTCAATGCAAACTCACTTTGGAATAACGTCTAGGGATTTTGAATAATGTTCAGTGGATTTTAAGTAAAGGTGCTTTTTTCCCATTGATCATAACGGGGCCTACAGCAATGCCTATGTTCTTTGCTGTCAGATTCATGAGGAGAAACTCCAAGAAAATGGTCCTGTGATTATAATTTTGCATTACTTCTCTGTTAACTTTTCTTGATTTATTTTCTATGTTTTTAAGTAGCTCTAAGGTTAAGCACCACATTTTATCTTTTAAATACTAATATATAATTGGCATGCATACTTTATTACTCATTTAAATATCTAGCATTATGATTTGATCTGTGTATCTTGTGAAATGTCTGCCTAAATTTAGCAAGCATCCATCACTACAAGTAGTTGTGTTCTTTTACTATTGCAATGAAAACATATAGGCTACACCCCTTACAACCTTCAAATACACACATGAGATTGCTGACCACAGACCACTATACTAGTATATTACAATCCCAGGATTCATCTTGTAACTAGAACCATTTCTTATTTCAAAAAAATGAATCTAGCTTCCTATTAATATAATGAGCTAAAAAATCATTACTCTTAAAAATGGGAAAGAAGTGTCACTGATGTCCCATAAACCATACAGTTGTGTTGAATGCAAATATTAGTTTTTTCTAAATTTTGTGGTGCAAAATGAAATATACTACCATCAAAATCTATGGTACTTGCCCTGTCCATGGCTGATCCCTGTTCAATACCTGGCACCAACATATGGTCCCGAACACCACCAGAGGTGAATCTCGAGAACTGGAACATGCCGTGTGGCCCAAAATGACCTCCATCCCCAAAGTAATACAATGAAATCACTTTGTTAGAGAAACTAATCCATTCTCTGGATGAAATGCAAACTCTGGGGATTCCTGGACTGCGGGAAGGAAAACCAAACAAGGCACTCTCCGAGTATGTCCAGTCGGGCCATGGAGGAGCCTGGATCCGTCTGCAACAAGACTGTCAGGAGCACAGTTTTTTTTTATTTGATCATGTAACTCATGATTTTAACTCACTCATTTCATAATCAGAGGAAAAGGAGAGGACTGAAGGGGGTGAATACAAAGGAGAAAATACTTAAATATTTTAAAACAAAAGGCAAAAACAAGAGAAATGCAGAGCAGGGGGAAGTGTGTCTGTTGGCATCAGGGGAAGCAAGGCTGGGCAGTGTGGTAGCTGGTAAGGGAATGCAACACCGAACCCTACAGCCGGCACTATGGGCTGGGAACTTGACAACCAGCATTACCACTGGGAACCCGACAACTCTACAGCCAGCACTACTAGCTGGGACCTGACCTTGAATCCTGACACGCCAGCACTACTGGCTGGGAACCCGGCACTGAATCCTAACAGCCAGCACTAACAGCTGGGAACCCGACCTTGAATCCCGACAGCCAGCACTACCAGCTGAAACCCAACCCTGGAACTGACAGCTGGCAATACCAGCTGGGAGCCCAACACTGAAACCCGACAGCCGCACTACCAGCATAGGTGCCCACTCTCTCCAACTCGGACACACTGTGGTCTCATGCACTTATAGTTCTTAGCCCCTGGAAATCCTCAGGTCTGGGCTGCTTGAAAGAAGTGAAGGAAAAATTAGGATTCTATTTTCCAGTTTTGTCTGTCAGGGTGGGAAACCTATTCGCTGCCAAAGTGGCATCTGGATGAGCATGACATCACTATGGGCCATATCACTGAGCCATACGACTGTGGACAGTTCATGAGAAACAAACATGCCTGTCTGGTCACGGACCAGGGTCTAGACCACATGATTTCTTGGCTCTTACAATGCCCACAGCTGATGTTTCCCCACCCCAATCTAAAAAGAACTTTCATACATTTCAACATGAAGAGTAGAGGCATGTAGCACTTAAACGAGACAATACTACTGGCAAACTCCAACATTTCGAATGAGCGGCCATACTGACATGAGTGATAGCAAAGATGGGAGATGGAAATGGAATTCTATCACGACTAAGCCACAGACTAAATATTTCCAAAACATGGAGCTAGTCCCTCTAAAGGTGTGATGTGGCTAAATGGTGACATCTTCACACATCTCAGAGGAGAAGAAAAATCATTTCACATTAACCATATAAGACTAAGAGCAAGTAAACAAGAAGATGCTGATTTCATAGCAAGTATAATGGTATGGAGAGTTTTGATGCCATGTGTAACATGTTACGTGAAAATGCAATCATGCCTGCATTATTTAGGGTGTGGCCCTCAAAATAAAAAAAACTTCATGAGGAAGAAGGTGTGTGCTAATATTTCTGAATTGAACAGTATCACAGGGGCCAGCTGCGATAATACTGTTGTTGCTGTACCCCAATTCCTTTTCTTACTCTTACAATATCATCACAGGGACAGTAAGCCCATTTTTTCTTACTCTTCTCAATCAGGAAATTCCTGCCTATACAGTGATGAATATATCTTAATGTATTTCTGTATATCAATATTTTTATTATGTTATTTCTTAAGATGACAACTCCAACTAATAACCAGTGCTGGAAGAAAACACCAGAACCAACAATATTTTTCTTTTCTTGACACACTTGCAGACATATATTTTTATGTTTTATAACAGAAGTTAATAAAGAAACAGACCTGGCTTATTATTTCGGATTGATTGCAGAAACAGCTACTACCCTTTCTGATGAGGTAGAGTTCATACATGTATTAATGAAGCAGGAGCTCTGATAAATGACTTCAGGAAAATAACACATTCCATTGCTTTTCTCTTTTTCCTTAGTAGGTGTGTTAGGAAATGAAACGTTATAAGGGGTTGGCCTTCTAGAGATAGAAGTGATCAATCACAGAAGTGGTGGTGTGTGCCAATGTTTAATACTCCTCTGGGTCTCACACATTTTTAGTTGTGTGTTCTTAATAAAAGTGGACAGCTCTTTTCTTATCATCTTGCTGCATCTGCTTCAACTGCAGAGTAACATATATCCCTGTTCTCTTACTTTTTCATTCATTCATCCTATTTATCACACTTCATTTTTAAAGAGCCAGGGTTTGTGCCAGTTTCTCATTGTTAAACATGGTGGGCAAGAATTTTTCATGTGTGTTGCAGAGAGTGAACACCTATCTCAAGATCACTGTCTTCACTGTATCACTGTCCTCCTAGTTCATCAATTTGCTCGAGCAGACACCAGTAACATCTCCATACATCCTGTCCCAAGCAAGAGTAGCCCAAGGGCATCTGCTTGCTCCAGATGTCTCAAGATATCTGAAGAAATGAATCATATCCCACCTTTTCACCAACTCAGCAGAAAAATTGGTCATAAATCAGTAAATCAGATCAATAAGAGCACAGTGAACCTAATTGGAATTATTTGCATAATACTGTTTTAGTGATACTTATCACTGAATCTTTACAAAACTAACTATTTGAAGAACCCTCTCAACAATTCTACCTGAAACCCTGCAACACACTTTGCTCTTGGCTCTTTGCTTTCTTCCACTGCATCTGCCAACGTCATTCTGAGGAAAATAAGACACACTTTGTGCCCTTTTTCACTGCATCCCCAGTATCTGGCCCATACTTTTTGCTCAATAAATGCAAGGTGGAGTCTGAGATTCAGGGAATGAGCAGAGTCCTTTAGCATGATAGCACTTATACATTCACCTAAACTGGGTTATCACTTGGGTCCCCTGCCCCATCTTTCACTCCCAGTTTTCACAGACAGTGTAGCCATCATCATTAACACCTTGCCTTACTCTGTTTACCAGTAAGACTTTGCATCCAGTGCAGGAGAGCTGGTATAGCCAGGGGAGGCACTTACCTTTAATGTGGTCAACACAGGTCCCATGCCCAGTACTACACAGGGTCCCCAAACACTTCCGGGAGTGATCCCTGAGCAAAACCAGGTGTGGTCTTCTCTGGCCCCCAACTCACACACAAGAAAAATGAAATTTGCTTCGATCTACACAGTATCTGTTGCACTTTTCTACCTCTCTCCCACCACCATTGCCATTCACCCTTGTAATGCTTTCTCCACCTCTTAACACGCCCCAGCCCCTGGAATCAGACGAATAAAGTCACATGACATCGTATTTGAAATCTCTCATGGGAGTTGCTCATGGAAGAAAATCCATAGTCCTTAGGACTGAACCACAATGCCTGGCACCCATCTGCCTTCCACCTGACCCCGCCGGCGCCCCTGGTCCACCAGGCTACCGCACACAGGCTGCTCCTCTGCATTTCTTAATAGAGACAAGCTCTTTCTGACTCCTTCTGAGCCCTCTGTGGGGACCCTCTCTCCCCCACTCTGCAAGACTCACTCCCATCATTGGAGGTTCCCTCAATGCTACCTGCTCTGACGTGGCTCTACAGGGCCACCTGGATTCTACGGTATCTCCAGATGCTTCTTACCACCTGGTTGATTATGTCACGGTACTTGGCAAATTAGTTATCTGTTACTTATCACCACGCTATCCTACGCTATCACCACATAGGGCAGGGACTTTGCTACTTTGTTCCTGCAGAAGCGAATAAAATACCTGGCAGAGAGGAATTACTCCATACATAACAACTGGATAAAAACTCCAGCACTGTACTCAAAATAGCATGGGGGGAACAGGTGAGGAATAGATAGGAAAGAAGGAACCGAGAATTATCTCGAATATTCAGACAGGCCAAGTTAGACTCTATATATGACCCCTAGGAAAGTATCAAAGAGTTGCTTTTGGATTTACTACAAAGAAAAGCCAAGTAAGGGACGAGGCCCTGAGAGAGACTGAACCATCTCAGGAGAAAATGTGCTTCCAAACAAAGGCTGCTGGGTAAAGGTACCAAAGTGGGGCTAAAACTACATAGGTGACAGGATTAAATGACACATAGGACCCTGTATCACAATGCTTTATGACGTATAATGAGAAATATTGCAATTCAGGAAGAATACTTTTCACATATTATATTTACCTAAAACCTGTTAGTTTGGGACAATAGTGTAAGTGAAGAAGATGCAAGGCTGAGCTTAAACAGGCCAAATCCTCGCCCTCCTGAAGCTCATGGTACAGATGTCTGAGCATGAAGTCAACTTACTACCAGTAGGGAGGCAAAGCTAGGCTGAGCCCTGTGTGCACTGTTAAAGTCAAGCGTGATTATGGGCACAGCTCTTTGTTACAGGCACAGTAACTGCTGGAACATTCTGTCACTAGCTCTGCTATTCTTTCTCCCTTGTCAAATCTAATGCTTTGGCTATCATTGTAAAATAGGGATTTATAATTCATTGTTTACACTCTGCAGCTCTTAATAAAACATATTTTTCCACTTACTGAATCTATATATGTTCTCTTAGGTCCGAATTTCAACATATTAAATTTCCTAGTTTAAAATTATAAAATAAATATGAGGTTCTTTATTAAAAACATAAATTATAGCTAAATATTAACCATTAAGAGATGTACATTTTCTGATCTTATAATCTATGAGCACATAAACACAAATTTAGATTTAATTACTAAATCTGGTAGCACTGTGGTAGTCTCCTTTTCATACTATTAAAATAAGGAGAACGCTGCTCCTTCAGTAGCTGATTCTAATTCAATGAATCCTTTCATTGGAAGTGCAATCAGTCATCACTTCTATCGATGTGGGATGTCTTCTGAAGGTGTAACAAGCTACCAGCAAAGGGTTTTTCATAACATCCTGTTTGGGGCACTGGGTGCAAAACCATGAGGCATCAAGCCATTTCACATTGTTGGATCACTCCATCAAGTCAGTGATGCTAGAGAAAATGATTTGTGGGCAGAATGAGGATTCTTCTACATTGGAAAATCCTCTAAAAAAACACACTAAGTCTTTATTGATCTAAACATACAAAAACATAGATATATGATTGTATGCAATGCTGTACTGAATACACGCATAAACCACACAATATTACGGTGCATGTGTGTCATGACACAGAGTGGCATTCCAAACATCAGGCTTTCTGAGAGCTTTATACAATGTGCCAATGTGATTTTAACGCCAAGAATTCAAATAAACGAAAAATTCATATGGTTCCTCATTTAGCAGCTGAGAAATTAGATGAAAGTCTTAGTATAAAATGATCACATGCTCATAGGCAGCCAGAATATGCTCCCAAACACTGCAGCCAGGTACTGTGGAAATCTGTGCTTAGGGCATTTTGGATCATGTGAATTAAGCCATAATTATTTAATTTTATACCTAGTTTTATGTCGGTCCTTTCTACTCTGACCTTGAAAGGAAAATTAAGGAAGCAGTGTGTGGACTTCTATCTGCCATTCAAATTGTTTATCTTTTGTAGCACAGTACGTTCTAGATTTTTCAGGTGTATACAATAAAATACTAACTCCTTATTTACACACTCTCTCTTACAATGCATTTTAAGTCTTTTGACATCTTTGTTAAGGTCCTTACTCCAAATTAAGTGCTTCAAATAAGAAACACCATGATTTCAAGCAAAGATTAGAAACCATGTTTTGTTCTGGAACTACTTTGACATAACTACTTGGTTTTATTAGTAAGTGCTTTGACATAGCTACTTGGTTTTATTTATATGGACTGCAACAAGACATCTTCAAATAATAGAACTGCTGGACCTGAGATAATACGAGTTAAGACACTATCATTGTGTCCAGCTGACCCCAGTTTGACCTCAAGTATCACATATGGCCCCTCAAGCACAGAAATAGGAATAATCCCTGAGGACCATAGGTTGGCCCCAATATTAGCAATAATAAAATAATGCAACAGTAGGCCACTCTTTATTAAGCATAATTTAAAGGACTTTCCCCAGATGTGCTATCATTAAATTTGATATTGATACAGTAACTTTCAAATGCACAGTGCAAAATCTGTGAAACTAATGATGGTAGAAGTCTCTAAACTCATGCTTCCCAATAAGAATACAAAGTTAGTTATCAATGTGAGTCATGCATAGAATTTTTACTTTACTAGTAAGAAAAAAAGAAACAGATAAATTAACTCTTAATATTTTATGTGTATACAAAATATTCCATTTAAACATTTATTCAATAGAGAACACATTGAAAGAAAATAATGCATTCTGTTTGTTCATACTAAGTTTTGAAAAATCTGGTGTGCATTTCCTGATTCCAGCACCATTCAATTCCAATTGGCCATGCATGGAGAATGACTACCTATTGCAAAGCTCAGCTCCGAACCAAGCTGTCACCCATATGCTGAGAAGAGGTGTAGAAAGAGCGTGTGTTGCATGCATAGGTTACTAGGCTACCAAGATTCTCTCTTCTTTAAACACTGAATCTGGGTTTATGAAGAAAAGTCACCAGGATGATAGATTTACCGCCTTTTTTGGTTAGGTTTTGTTTGAAAACTACTGGGGAAAATAATAACTTTAACAGTCATTAACATAATGAAATAAATTCATAACCCATTCTAGTAAGGTTGACTGAAACACACCATTAAAAAACACAATTTAGGGGCCGGAGAGCAGTACAGTGGGTAGGGTGCTTACCTTGCATGTGACGCCCCTCCCCGATGCAATTCCCAAATCCATACACAATTGCCTTAGTACCATCTGAAGAGGTACCTGAGCACAGAGTCAGGAGTAACTTCTGAGCACCACTGGGTATGGCCCAAAAACAAAATTTTAATTGGTTTTGATTCTATATTTTACAATACTGCTAACAATGGCTTTCCATGAACATAACTCCAACAGCAACCCCTGAACCAAAAACACAGACCTCCAGCACTTATTTATTTTACCAGAAATGGGAAGTTCTCTTGAGATCCTATGAACCTGAAGCAATGTTAAGCAAATGGTCTAACACCTGACCAAAATCATTCAGAATTATTTCCGACCATAACACTGTGGGGGAATAACCACCTGGAGCAGATTCTAAACATCACCAAGGGGCCAGTTTCCCAATACTGATGGTGGCTCTCCAGCATCCCTTAGATGGCGGTAAACCTATAACCTTATTTCCTGCTGCTTGTGCCTTGAACCTCAGGGCTGTTACATGGCTGCATGACATCTCTGTTCCTCCCCACCTCATAAACACTGCACACATCTATAAAGCCCCTGCCATGGTCACACTGACTTGAATGTGTCCCTGTTTCCACAAGGATTTCATAAAATTAGTACTCTGTTCTTATACATGTCCACTTAAACTGAAGGAAACTCCACATGAGACAATGGTGGTGGTGGTAAGAAACTGTAGAGTCCTCAAGTACAGCCAGAAGAGAGTTGGGTCAAGATAGCCTTGATAATAGCCCCTAATCCACACCCAGCCACAGGATCACAAATCAGGAAGAATAAAGGGAGGAATCCCAGCAGGGGGAAACAAGAACACTGCTCACTGAGTCCTTCAGAGAGCACCTACCAAGGGCAAATTGCAAAAGACATCCTCAGAGCACAGCAGATGTAATGAGGATGAAATACAGAAACCCACAAACAGGTGAAAAGGTACCCCAGAAGGCTTTATCAGTACCATCCAGCTCTTTGCTCTCAAGCAATGTCATTAGAGATACTGTGATGATGTTTAAGTTTTATTTTGTTTCTGTTTGGGGGCCACACCAAGTGGTGCTCAAGTTTTACTCCTGGCTCTTTACTAGGGATCAATCCTGGAAGTTCTCAGGGGGCCATAGAGGATGCTGTGGAACGAAGCAAGGCCAGCAGCATGCAAGACCCGCTCCTCCTTTTTTTTTTCTTTTTGGGTCACACCCGGCGATGCTCAGGGGTTCCTCCTGGCTCTGCACTCAGGAATTACTCCTGGCGGTGCTCGGGGGACCATATGGGATGCCGGGATCGAACCGGGCCGGCACAAGCCAGCCGCTTGCAAGGCAAGCGCCCTACCCGCTGGGCTATCGCTCCAGCCCCAGCCACTCCTCCTTGATGCCCAAGACCGCTCCTCCCTTCTGTCCAAGACCGCTCCTCCCTGCTGTCCAAGACCACTCCTCCCTGCTGTCCAAGACGGCTCCTCCCTGCTGTCTAAAACCGTTCCTCTCTGCTGCCTAAGACCGCTCCTCCCTGCTGTCCAAGACCACTCCTCCCTGCTGTCTAAAACCGCTCCTCCCTGCTGTTCTATTTATCTAGCCCCATGATGAGGATATTTGATGAGTTTAAAGAAATGAGGGTACTAGTTGTCAATTAAGCATAAGAATTTGTGAGAGAAAAATGAGAAAGTTACAATCAGAAGTGGCAGAACTTTAGCGTATGGTAGGTGAAATGTAAAACTCAATGGGAGGTGTCAGCAGCAGATTAAGAGTTGAAGAAGACAGTGAGACAGAAGAGGAGATGCAGGAAGCCTCTAACAAACAAGTAAGACAGGAACACCTAAAAATCAATGGACAGCACAGCAGAGATCTCAGATTCTGATTTGAGAAAGGATCTTGAATTCTGGTCGGGGCATGGAACAGCAACATGTCTGGCTTTCCTGAGAGATGCAAAGTGTCTATGGCAACCTGCTCATACCCCTCCTGCCAAAGGGCCCTCTCGGGACCACTGCCCATTGCCATTTCTTTTGTCTTCTGTTCTTTAAGCAGCTCAGCACTTCCCCGTTGTTTGTAACATTCCTTAGAATTCTTTGCCTTCCGCTTTTTGTTATCATTGTTATTGCTTTAAATGTTGTTGCAGGGGCCACACCTGGTGGCTTGTCTGGCGTAGGGCTTGACCCTGGAGTCATGCCAGAGTTGCTGGGTGGCCGTCAGCATGGAGCATGGCCTGTGTTCCACCCCCAGCCATGCCCCTTCTCAGAGAAACTATAACTTCACGCAATCCTAGTTTTTTCCCTATATTTGACATGGGTTCTTTTTACAATCAAGGGGAAATAAACCATAAATCCCACCAAAATTTATTAATGTTAATGTCAACTCTATAATAGAAGATACATATTTTTATATTTCAGGTCTATAAAGTGAGACAGGTTTTGAGGGCATAAATTTGTCATTTTTTCTAGCTAAATCACTGACATATTCTGTACAGTTACAGCTTTGCTTTAATCCTGAAGCAAATCAAATATTTAGGGACATCCTGCAATCACAGCGCAGGGCGAACTCAACGGTACTTGGAGGGTCTGGGGCATTCCTGCCCCAGCAGCAGGGAGACGCAGCACAAGTTTCCAGAGCACATCTTTAGGGGGTGTTGACACCGGGAGCTCGGGACTATTGCTAAAAGCAGACAGCATCAGCTGAAGCAATGCTGGGGATTTTGTTCTATTTCTTACTACAACTAATGACTTTGACAAAACAGGTAATTATTTCCTTCAAGGTCAGAGGTAGATCCACTGTTAGAGTAAGTGTAAAATGTGGCTGGCTTCTGTCAAAACAGCCCAATCAGCAGCAGTGTGGGAGGTGCAGGCTGGCGACATCTTCTCCTCTGGAACTAGCGACGGGATGTGAGAGTGCGGAGGGCACAAATACCTCCAGGGGCCCAACTTCACTCTCTTCCTTCTCTTTACTCTCTCCCCTTTCCCTATTGCTCCTGTAGCCCTCAATTTAGCTCTGAAAAATAGAGTTAACTTCTTTCCTCTATGTGACTGTGCTATTTTATTTTAATTAACATGCTTAGTTAATATATTATACTTTATAGATCAATAATTGTATTTATTGATAATTCCACAATGAAAATCAGATTTTGTTGGTTCTTTTTAGTAGAGGAAAAAGCTGATAAAGAAGAGAGGGAATGTCATGAACCTCCTCAGCACTCAACAGCTTTCCAGGAAAGGGAACTGGTGGAGCAGTGGAGCGGAAAGGATTCTATTTAGATGTCAATCCGTTCCTCTGGACTGTCAAGCTAACATTTACTTACTTCCAAACCGTCAGGGAAAGAAACAACCCACATCTATCTTCACTGAGGAAACAGACAAGTAAGAGAGTGGGACAAGCCAGAACTTACTTGACCTCCAAGATCACTGCATGGACTAGCAGAGAGAGTGAATGTCAAACTGGGATAGAAAGAACCCGAAATACATGCATTAACTAAATGCATGGATGGAGACTCTTCATGTCACTGGAGCGAGCAGTTGCCCTTGGATTACACTAGCATGTGACAGGACATATGGAGATGTTACTGGTGCCCGCTAGAGTAAATGGATGAACAACAGGAAGACAAGTGATATAAGTGAACGAAAACTCCCCTGGGGTACTTCCCAGAACCCCCTTCCTTCACACTGGACATCTGGGGACTAAGAGAGTTGGCCTGATCTATCAGAAAAAAAAAAAAGCAAGTAGTTCTGGCTTATTATAAACCAAGGGGTTTATAATATCTTGGATACCAAACTATCCAAGTTTGGTAAAAGAACAGAACAAACCAACTTGCACAAGTAAAACTTTTATTTCTACCACCAAGCAATGCACCAAGAAATGATGGAAAATCCAAGAAGAAAAGCATCAATGAAGAAAACATTGGTTTTATCATTAAGTGGATGGCATTTAATGAAAAAAAGACTTTGATCACTTGATCACTTGAATCCTGTTATTCATCAATTTGCTCGAGCTGGCGCCAGTAACATTTCCATTGGACCCTATAACATGCCAATGTAGCCCAATGGCATCGGGTTCATTCAGGAATATGAAGAGCCTCAAACAGTTCCTTCAGGGTCTTGACAAAGAAGTCTGACCATCTTGTAGGTGGGCGGCCATGTGATCTTTTGACATCCCGTGGGATCCAGTCGGTAACAGCTCTAGTCCAGCGGTCATCTCCAAATCGCATTACATGTCCAGCCCATCTGATTTTCGATGCCTTGGCAAACGAGACAGCATCCCTGATTCTGGAATAGTGATGGAGGTCAGAACTCCGGATTCCTTCTCTCACTTGAGTGAGGCGTGATATTCCAAGCATAGCGCTTTCGATTCCTCTCTGGGAGACCCGAATAGCATTCTCATCTTGCTTTCGAAGGGCCCAGGTCTCTGAGGCATATGTTAATGCAGGGAGAACGGTGATGTCAAAGAGATGTGCCCGGAGCCGGAGGTTCTTTGTCCTTTTAGCTATTTCTTCAATGCCTTTGAAGGCATTCCATGCCGCTCTCTTCCTCCTGCGCAGCTCAGGTTTTAGGTCGTTCATCATGTTGATTTCTCGACCTAGGTACACATAACTGCTGCATTCAGAGATGTTTGTTCCATTGAGAGTGAATGGGGCCTCTGGAACTAGTTCATTTTTCATAAACATAGTTTTCTTTAGATTCAGCTGTAGACCTATCTTTCCACATTCTCGGTCGAAGTCAGCCAGCATTTGTGCTGTTTGGCTAATGTTTGGTGTTATTAGCACAATGTCATCAGCAAAGCAGAGGTGGTGTAGTTGCCGACCATCTATCTTCACTCCCATTCCTTCCCATTCTAATTGTTGCATGATGTTCTCGAGGGTGGCACTGAAGAGTTTTGGAGAAATGGCATCACTCTCTCGAATGCCTCTTTTGACATCAATGATCACTTCTTTGTAGAATGGTGAGATCCTGGTGGTGAATCCATAATATAGCTCACGAAGCATCTTGATGTATTGGGTTTGAACACCCTGTTTGGCTAGGGCTTTGATGAGTGCTTCAGTCACCACAGAATCAAAGGCTTTCTTTAAATCAATGAACGTGAGACAGAGTGGGATCTTGTACTCCCTAAAAACCTCAATGAGCTTGGTTACTGTGTGGATATGGTCGATTGTGCTGAATCCTTTCTGGAAGCCAGCTTGCTCCATGGTTGTCCTTCATCTAGTGTTCTGCCAATCCTGTTCAGGATGACTCGTGTAAACAGCTTATAGATGACGGAAAACAGGCAGATGAGGCAATAGTAGCTGATGTCATGAATGTTTCCCTTCTTGAACAGTAGAACTGTCCTGCTGGTTTTCAATTGGGAGGGTACCTTGCATTCAGACAGGTAGCGTGTGAAGCGCGCTAGTAGTAATACTACTCAGCACTATTATTGCTGAGTACCAACGGCAGATTCTTCAGGTGTTCGGGTCTGACTTTGTCTGGGCCTGGTGCTGTTCCCTTCTTTACAGACGAAATGGCATGTCGGATTTCAGAAGGGAGAACGTTGGGAATGACATATCCATCCTATGGAATTTGGTATGTGGACAGGTGGATGTGACTATCAAAGAGATCTGAGTAGAAGTCCTGGATAATCTTCTCCATTGCCTTTCTGGAAGATGTGACGGAGGACAGTCATCTTTGTCTTATAGTGGGTGAAGGACAGGTGGGTGGTGAGAATGCTTTTCCTAGCTTCTGCTGCATCTTCCAGTATTTCTGCTGTTCTGTCTTTGAGGTCTTCTTTTATCACTTCTCTGCACTGCTTAGCAAGCTTGGACATTAGCATTTGGTCTCCTGAGGCTCGCTCCTTGCCATATTGGTGAATGAGCTCGAGAGTTTCTGAAGACAGGCGTCCTTTTGTGTCTTTCTCTCTCAGAATTATTCGCACAATCATGGAGGTGCTGAACTAGTCATTTGTATTCTTCTTCGATGTTGTCAATGATGGTATCTTCCCATGTTGCTGCAATGGTGCCCAAGAGTTCCCAGTTGGTGGTCGTTCTAGGAGTTCTCTTCTTAAACTTTACAGCCTTTTCTCCCCATTGCGGGAAGTAGAATTTTTGCACGAAGGAGATGGTGGCCCGATCCTGTTTGGAAGATGGGGACGATAGCAACATCGGTCATACAATACTGTTAATTGAAGATGATGTGGTTAATTTCATTGTGGAACTGTCCACCAGGAGATTCCCATGTCCAACTTTTTTGCTTCAGCCTTCTGGAACTGTGATTTTCCCATGAATGATCTTGGTGGACATGATGAACTCAGATAGTCTCTCACCCTTTTCGTTCCATTCTAGGCCATGAGTCCCGATGTGAGTTCTTCAGCCGATCTTCTCGGTCCTATCTTGGCATTAAAATCACCGACTATGATCTTGTAGAAGGTGTGATCTTTTTTTTATAAAACTCCTCCAGTTCCATGTAGAATTTCTCAATTTTATCTTATTTGTATGTGGATGTTGGTGCGTAGACAATGAAGATAGAAATTGCTGGCAATGGGCCACATCTCTTCAAGTGTAATCGTCCTATCTGGTTTGTTAGGCATTCAAATGAATCAATGTTGACGGCCATGTTCGTGTTGACAAGGACACCAACGCCACCAATGCCTCTTTCGTCGCATGTTCCAAGGAACAATTCTTCTCCGGGTCAAATACAGCCTAATGCGACTTACGCCTCCTCATCTCAGTCAGACCAATGATGTCATACTTGATCTTTTGCACTTGCACCATCAGATCCTCAATATATGCTTCTGATGCCAGTGTACGTGCATTGAAAGTACAGTCATTTTAGCCCTTCTTTGTTTTGGCAGCCTTGGTTGGTCGTGGAAATTTTATCAGGCACTGCTTGTTCACCTTTCTTACTGCTGCTGTATTAAGGGCTCTTTCAGGGTCAGAAAAATAAACATTTTTCTTACTGGTTTTGGCATATCGAACACACATCGGACAGCTTGCCAGGCTCTGCCATGTGGGTGCTATACTCTCATTACCTTGCGGGGCTCTCTCAGAGGGGTGGGTAGAATATTCATGGTAATTTGGAGGTAAATCGCGTGGCCACTGTGCATCCATGTGCAACGCGGGAAAGCTGGTTTCTGCTCTGCCGCGTGTATCTGTTTCTGTGGCTCAAGCATTCCTGGGCTTGAAACACTCTCCTCTGAAGGGCGGGTCTCTGCAGGGTGGGTCCTTGTAGGCTGGGTTTCTGACAAGCCGGGCTAGAGACTGGCTTAATCTCTTGGGTGGAGATCTTAGGAGCTGCGGAGTGTGGATGGTGAAAATCGCTGCCAGCAAGGTGTGGGGGTTTCTCTGGGTTCTTCTGAGGCGCTATAGGGATGGTGGACTCGGGTTGGAAGTCGCTCTCATGTCCATGGAATGCAGGGGGTTCAACGGGGAAAGCTGGTTTCTGCTCTGCCAGGTGTATCTGTGTCTCATATTTTAATAGCTATATTTATATTTAAAAGCTATATATATATTTTTTAATTTTAATTTTTTTTTATTTTTAAAATTACAAAGATATACAATTAAAAAGTTCATATTTGGGTTTTGGTCAAACAGTGTTGCAGCACCCATCCCGCCACCAGTGCCCATCTCCCACCACCAACATCCCCGGTTCCCTCCCTCCTCCCCCAGCCCTGCTCCATGGCAGGTTCTTGATTTCTTTCCATTACTCTCTCTTTCTCTTTTCCTTCCCCCAGACTATGAATTACAGAACGTACATTAAAGGGTTGTCATGTGTATCTTTTGCCTCTATTTAATGCTCAGTTCTAGGTTGGCATTAGTACCCTCAACAATTGTCAGCACACTGTTCCATTTCTGTCTTACCTAGCCTCTGAATCCCACACGTTTGTGATAATTTCCACCTTTGACAGGACCTCCTGATATATGTTTCACTTGATCTTGGATATTGGTATCATAATATGTACCTATATATTTATGTTATGCAGATAAATGCAGTCATTCTGTATCTGTCTCTCTCCTTCTGGCTAATTTCGCTCAACATAATCTTCTCCATGTCCATCCATTTATAGGCAAATTTTATAACTTCATTTTTCCTAACAGCTGCATAGTATTCCATTGTGTAGATGTACCAAAGCTTTTTATCCAGTCATCGATTTTCGGGCACTCTGGTTGCTTCCAGATTCTGGCTATTGTGAATAATGCTGCTATGAACATAAAAGTAGGGATGGTGTTTCCGCTGCGTATTTTTGGCTTCCCAGAGTAGATTCCCAGGAGTGGTATAGCTGGGTCAAATGGGAGTTCAATTTCTAGTCTTTGGAGGAAAGTCCATATTGTTTTCCAGAAAGGCTGTACCAGCCGGCATTCCCACCAACAATGGATGAGTGTCCCCTTTTCCCCATACCCACGCCAGCACTTGTTGTTCTTGTTCTTTTGAATGTGTGCCTGTCTCTGTGGTGTAAAGTGGTATCTCATTGTTGTTTTGATTTGCATCTCTCTGATGATTAGTGATGATGAGCATTTTTTTCATATGTTTTTTGGCCATTCGAATTTCTTCCTTGCTGAAGTTTCTGTTCATTTCTTCTCCCCATTTTTTGATGGGGTTGTTTGTTTTCTTCTTGTAAAGTTCTACCAGTGCCTGATATATCCTGGATATTAACCCCTTATCGGATGTGTATTGGGTGAATATTCTTTCCCATTCTGTGGACTGCTTTTGTATCTTAGTCACTGTTTCTTTTGAGGTGCAGAAGCTTTTTAGTTTCATGTAGTCCCATATGTTTATCTTTTCTTCTAGTTGTAAAAGCTATATTTTAAGACAGCTAACAGCAAGGTAACACATAACAAAACTTTTATAGTAAATGGACTATCTGATTAATTGAAAACCTGATTTAAAAAAGCACTTTTTCAACTCTAAGGGAGAAATCATTCCAAGAATAACTGTTTGAGCTGGATGTAAACATACAAACTTCACTTCCGACGTAAAGTCCCAATACTGTATCTTGTGCACAAATGATCTAAATACACACGCTTGGGCTGGAGCGATAGCCCACCGGGTAGGGCGTTTGCCTTGCACTCAGCTAGCCTGTGCCGGCCTGGGTTCGATCCCCAGCATCCCATATGGTCCCCCGAGCACCTCCAGGAGTAATTCCTGACTGCAGAGCCAGGAGAAACCCCTGAGCGTCGCCGGGTGTGACACCCCCAAAAAAAAGCCAAAAAAAAAAAGAAAGAAATACACACACTTAGTTCGAGTACGAGAATTTAAGCCCATCAGAGAATTCCAAGAGTTCAGAATTGGATGGCCAGTGCCTCCCAGTCTAAAGTGACATGGAATTAGGAGCATGAGAAACCATTGTTATAGTGATGGAAACCACAAAATCTCAACTAAAAATAATAAAAAGTAAAAAATATCAGGAGCTAAGGGGAAGCATGTTTTGCCCAGTGGTCCAGGGTGGGATTGGATGTCCAGTGCTCTGGGGACTATTTTCCCACGACATGGGGACTTCCAACAAAGCCCCTGCCCACAGCTGGCTCTGGCCTGCAGCATGTGGCAAGGATGTGGGTGTCCTCACAGGCCCACCACTACCCCATCGTCTGCCTTGACCTCTTTCTCCAGTCCCCCATTGAAGTGACCGGTGTAAGCTTTATGTCTTTCATTTACGCCTTGTACTTCTCTGTGTCCTTAGACCTCCACCTCCCCTGGACAAGTTCACACTTCCCTGATCACTGCCTCATTTCCTCCACTCCTCACAGTATTTATCCCCTCACTTCCTCCTTAGGGATACTCCCTTCTCCTCTCATAGTCCAGACACAGACTAGCCTGTGCAAGGTCCAACAAAGCACTATACTTCAAGCTCTGTCTGGATGCAGCTGGATGGAAGACAGTCTACACTGACGCTCAAGTCTCCCAGTCAAGACCAATGGCAGCACCAGGAACTTCGGCTGTGACACTGAACCACCAGGTCACTCCATGAACTTGATTTCCCTGACACAGTCACTGGGCATCTCATGAAGTTGTTACAACACTAAACTGAGATGACGCAGGTAGACATGCTTGGCAGAGTTGAGAAACACTAAAAAAGTGGCAGCTGTAAGGGAAATCGACAGCCCAAGCCATTGCCATCACGCAGGGTTGAGGTTGTGACCTTGAGCACATGAACCAATGGCTGGGAGAGAGGCATGCCCTGGGTTTCAGCAATGCCACAGGCCCCAGGAATCATTTTAGCTCACTTTCAAATCTGGGCAAATCCTGAACCAGTGGCTCCTAACAACAATTCGCTCCAAGAAAACAGAACACAAGACATGTGCCCGACTTAATCAAGGATACTGCTTACTTAGGTCAGGGCTAATTGGGCCTCACTCCGTACGATGGTTCACCAAGGACTTCCAATAATAAAACAGATTACTCAAATGGGTATATAAAAGTTTTTTTGTAAAACCTTCATTTGGTTCAAACACTCTTAATGTGGTGAAGGGCCCTTAAAAATGTTTAGGTCTCAACAGTATAGATTAAACTGATAAATTGTAGAGAATTCTGCTGGTGGAAAAGTAAATTTATCCTTGCTGCATGAGTAACTTCTACTTTCTTTGTAATGGATTTTACATAATAGGAGCATGCATTTGTGACAATAATAAACCCGCTCAAGCAGGTGCACGTACAGCTAACTCTGTCACTGTCAGCACTGAAACAAAACCTGGTTTACTTCTTAGATGGAAAACGTTCAGCTTCTCCCAAATACCAAATTCAGGAACTGAAATTCAGTTAGAAGAGTTTTACCCCTTGGTGGATGATAAATGTCTCCAGAACCACCTCTTCCGCCACACATATGCTCACAAAAAACACACTCAGAGAAGGATAAGACACACCGGGCTCTGATTCTAGATCTTCCTTCATGGTATTGGGCATGTTATAGATGGATGAATGGGAGGGTTGGTGAATGGACGACTGTCATTAAAATTAAATGAGAATTCACCTGCAAGTGCTTCTTAGAGTATATGACACTCGGGAAGTAAATGATCTATTGTATGTGAAAGCTTCGGGAATGGGACTTCTCTGACATGTTGTTTATTCCTTCACAGCTGGGCTTTTACAGAACTTTATTTACATACCCATTGTCCAGTATCTTTAGGGAAAAGATCATTCTTGTAATAAACCTTAGCATTTTGTAAAACCTCTGTTATGCAGATGAAGTATGTGTGTGTGTGTGTGTATGTGTGTGTGTGTGACTCTATATTCCTAATGGACCTATTACAGCTTTGTTCTGGATTGAGTGGATTGATACAGTAATGGCTAACTTGGATAAATTCCAAACCACCCTACTTTTCCTTTAACTGAGTTAATCTATCAATTTCTTCAGGAAACAGGGATCCATTTCTATTCTAAAGCATTTCCATTAACCTCTCTTTATGCCTCATAAAATATGTTTGAATGTTGTAATTGACCGATGCAGACTATATACTCAATACAAGTAAACTTCAGGGTGGCAATAGGTCAAAGACAAAAATTAAATTTTCAGTAAATTAAAAACTTACCCTAACTACACTTCCATAAGTATATAAAAGAGCTAACCATGACCCAACATTTCAGGTGTTATAAAGATTGAAAGACATAACCCTCCACACTCTCCATTGTGAAATGTGGACCAAATTAAATTTCCATGCCTTTTGAAATGATCAGATTGGCTATACATTCTTACAAAAGAACGATGGTTCTACACCGTTAAACTCAAATGCCCTTTGCACTGCATTTTCATTAATACAAAGCACTTAACGTCTTGCTGTAATGCAGCTCATTTTGTGAAGCAGAGATGCCATAAATGTCTCTGTTCGGTGGAATAAAGCTTTGGTCTCCTTTAGTTAATTGAATTTGAGTGCCTCCCATCTTTCATATGCTATTCAAATCCCACAATTTGAAAAACACATTCAACTGTTTATTATATTCCATTTCTAAGCAAAACCATGGAACAAATGTCTGTGTTTTTATTTTGATAGGTCCCTGCTCAAACTGGCTGTGGTCACTGTCTTGTGCAGATCTCCGAGAAGGGGTTTCTAGCTTGCTGATGTGGGCTGCACGTGAGCTAAAGCTGTGAGACACCTCAAAGGCATTTACATGCAAACCTTTACCTCGTGCCCCGCCCTAGAAATCACGCTCCAAGAAGAGAGAGCCATGTGGTCCCTCTGAGGGCAAAGCACTCAGCATGTGACTTCTTTCCTCTGGGACCTCTGCCAGAAAAACCCTTCGGGAACTGTTCACGACTACAACCTTTGAACAAATGAACCCTAGAAACAAGTTAAATAGATCTTGAAAGTACTATAGCAACGAGCGTGTAACAGGACAGGCAAAGCACGTCGGCATTATTTTTGTGAAAGGAAAATTACGTTTACCAAGACAGGGTTTCTGTGGAGACTAGGAACCTAAAGCAACTACCTGTGAGTGGCTCTGCCCATTTCTGTAGGGGCCTGAGGTCTGTCAGAGGAGCATGGTTTGTGTGTGTCTGGAATACAAGTGGCCCATCCAGTCACTAAATAAATCTTTTCAGTCATTGCCACGGTATCTACACCTGACTGTCCAGGAGAAACTAGACTCAGACACACCCAACTGAAGGATCTTTCAGTGGCTTCCTAATGTCTCTGGGAGTAAGTCCAGCAGCCAGGAGACAAAAGCTTCTTCGTGATCTGCTCCCTCCCTCTCTCCTCGCCTCACTTCACTCTACCCCCTAACATGCTCTGCAGCCCCACCCTACAGTCTCTACCCTCTGTGCCTCCAGGATCCCACAAACTGTTAAGGGCTGTTCCCTCCTGCCCCCTAACTCCTCCATTAAACCCTGCCCCGCCCTGGAAATTTTCATCCCTTAACTTACTGAATTCCAGATTAGCTGCAACATGCTCTTAGCCACATTCTTCCTCTCTTCTCTTTTCCCTCCCTTCCCCTTCTCCAACTGCCCCTAACTCAGGCAATCATCATGGCCTGCATCTGTGCACGTGGGGCCCACCACACTGCCTGGTCCACTGCATGTGCCCTGCATGCGTTTACTGGAAACAAGACAATTCAGTGGGATCCAGAGGCTGTGCCACCACGTCCTGAAGGATTGTTAGGAAATGATTCGCTCTCCTGGCAGCCATCACGGGAACTGAAGTTATCTCCGAAGGGTTCCACAGCCATGTTGTAACACAAAAGTGGATTTTCCTGTGCTGGTGGGTTCTTGGGAATTGTATGAAAGATTTGCATACAAAATTCGGAGGACTGAAAGTTAGTTTATTGTGCAGAAAAGGTAGAAGATTGCAGGTCCCTTGTCAAACGTCCAGGTCTCTGTATTACTTGTGAATGACATCCTGGTCCTGTCCCTGATGCTGCCCGGTCCAGTGTACAACTTTCCTGTCCTGTCCCACACAGTCTCCTTGCCTCCCAGTCTCTGCACCGCTCTATGTCCTGTGTACACCCTTCCAGCCTCGACAACATGCACATGGGCAAGATCCGGTGCTCCGTGGCTGCGCATCCGTGCCCCGCCTGAATCTGAGCTACCCTGGACCTCCCAGCCCACCCTGCTCTGCACTTGTCATAGCTTGGCTCGGCATTGGTGGCCTACCTGTCCTGAGCCCTGTGTCTGGATGTGACGCCCTACCTGATCCGGGAGTGAGTCCAGAGAGCATGTGCTCAGAGAGAGGGAGCCGGCCAGAGAGAGAGCTGGGAAGAGAGGGCGGCAAGAGAGAGAGAGTCCGGGGGTGCCCTTTATTTGCTGCCAAACCCCACCCCCAAGGTGTCCCCTTCTGCATTATGATTGGCTACCTATTCCATGAGTGAGACTGGCTCCCGGGAAACGGTGCTCTCCATCTTAGCTCCTGCTGTATGAGTGTGACATCTTCTCAAGTGCCAAAGTTCAGATGTGCCTCTAGCCCAGGGGAACAGTTTGCAACTTAAAAGAAGATGAATTGTTTTCTAAGGAGATAGATGGCTGCGCTTGGTCTCTGATAAAACATATGAGGTGGAAAATATATTTTTCCAAAGGATTCTAATCAGAACAAATCTGACCCCAAGAGCCGACTTTTGACAATCCATCTATGTTCAGTATTTGAATTAACAAACAGGTATCTTCCCCCTTTCAGGTAGGGATCTTATCTGGAGTAACCAGTTCCCAGAGCTGAGGTTCCGGTTCCCAGAGCTGCTACCGGCAGACACGGATCCACACTTCGTGCCCTCCAGCCACACAGCCTTCAGGTCACACCAAAGGGTTGTGTTGTGGACACTTCCAAGGACCAAGTGTTCAGGCGGTGGCACTGCCGAGGACCAAGTGCTCACCTATGCTGTGTATTTTCCATGAACCGTCACTGCTCAGAGCTCTAGTGAGACTGCAATGAGGGGTTTTCCTATACCGTGAATGACTCAATTACAAAGGGGAAAAGCAAAGAGTCCAAGAGTGTGCTCTTAAAATGGCTTAGATGTGGTCAAGGACAAAGAACTAGATAACTAAACACCAAGTAGAGGTGACACTAAAGTCTTTTTATTTAACATGCCGTGAGGAGGCCGGAGTGATAGCATAGTGAGTAAGGCATTTGCCTTGCATGCAGCTGTCCTGGTTCAATCCCTGGCATCCCATATGGTCCCTGAGCACCACCAGCAATAATACCTGAGTGCAGAGCCAGGAGGAACCCCTGAGCATTGTTGAGTGTGAACCTCCCCTCCGCAACCCCCAAAGGGCAATACAACAAACCAAAACCAGCATTGAATAAACTTTTTACAGCATTTGAATACATCAGAACACAAAATGCTTCAGTGGGTGTCTCCCTCCCTCCCTCCCTTCCTTTTTTAAATTACAAAGCTGTTCATAACTGGGTTCAAGTCATGCAATGTTGCAGCACCCGTCCCTCCACCAGTGCACATCTTACCACCAATGTCCCCAGTTTCCCTCCTCCAAACACCTGCCTGCCTCTATATTCTGTGGCAGGCACTTTTCTTTTCTCTCTCACGTTGTCTCTTCTTTTGCACATTGTGCTTTGCAATATAAACACTGCCCTCCCTCCCTCCCTTCCTTCCTTTCTTCCAACTGGGAGGGATCAGGGCTCCTCCTGGCTCTGTGCTCAGGGATCAGTCCTTGTGTGGCTGGGTTCTAGAGCTCAAACCCCAGCTGGCTACATCACGCCAAGTTACCCATCTGGTAACTTGGTTTTTACGCCCTCAGTTTAAAATTATTTCTCTCTCTCTCTCTCTCTCTCTCTCTCTCTCTCTCTCTTTTGCTTTTTGGGTCATACCCAGCAATGCTCAGGGGTTACTCCTGGCTCTGCACTCAGGAATTACTTCTGGTAGTGCTCAGGGGAGCATATGGGATGCCCGGGATCGAACCTGGGTCGGCAGTGTGCAAGGCAAATGCTCTTAAACACTGTCCCTTAAAGTTATTTCTTGAATAATGTTAGTTTTTCAAGTTTTAATACTAGCCCCCTCCAGCTTGAGAAGAAAAAATTCTGAGCTAGTGACGGTTTCCTGGAAAATAAGCAGTGAATTGCTATTCACGGAGCCCAGAACCTCAGAACAGTCCATTAGTCTCCAGCTCAAGTCAGAGTTCATGAATTTAGCATCCTTTTAGCAAGCTGCTGTGTGGATTAAGAAACGGGCTGACACGGAAGTTCAGGAGAGAGGAGAGGAGGACCTGGCAAATAGAGGCCCTCTCGGCGGTGCTGAGAACTGACAGCTGGCTCTGCGTCAGGGACACTTCTGCTGAAGCCCAGGGGCCCCGTGGGATGTGGAGGCTCCTCAGATGGGCGTGTACATGACTGACGTCTGGCCTGCTTTACTCTCTCCAGTCTGGCCATGTGGCTTTTACAGATAACCTGAGAGAACAAAGGAGGAGTGGAAAGAGGAACAGTTTCCCAGGACTGGAGCTGACAACTAACTGTTTATCCTCATGCCTAAGGGGCCTGAATGATGAGCCGACGCACCTCCAACATTGGGGGACTTTCCATGCACTGCCCTTCTCTCTGGTCAAATCACTGCTACCTCACACCTCGAACATTACCTGCTAACATACCTCTTCTATGTACTCTCTTTCCTGTCCCCTAAGACCAATTCTCCTCTTAAAGTAGCCTTTCAAAACTGTCAATCACATGAGTTCACTCCCACATTTAAAACTATGGAATGGTTTCCCACAGCTCTGAGCATGAATCCGGAGTCTGACTCTGAGAAACAGCCAAGGAAGCAGCGTCTCTCCCTTCTAAGCCAAACTAAAACAAAACTTTCAAGGCGACAATCGCCCATTTTATTCCTCTGTAAGTACCATATAAGCAGATTCAAGCTGTACTCGTTGATTTGAGGAATACATAAACATGGAAGATTGAAGTAACAAAAATTTGATTACACAAATCACAATTCTGGTTCAGTGTGGATTAATTTGGCAAATTAAGTGAGTCATTAAGAAGACACTGAGCCGGGGCTACAAGACAGGCCACCTGTCAATCAAGGCCCTTTCCCTGAAGGTCGGTCTCCGGTGATCACCTAGGTGAGTGGTCACATAAGTCACAGTGTCTTCCCTGTTGGACCGAAGCTGCAGACAGACGCCGCATCTATGCTTAAGTTCTCTCTGCACTTGGCACAGCTCCCACAGAAACCAGAGTCACCGAGTCACTAAAGCCAGACCGATGGCTCTAGTGGGAGTTGGACCGGGACCTCTTCGAGGAGAAGAGATGAGCGTGGGACTGGGAGCTGCCAGGTGGAAGGCAAGTGGCCCAGCTCTCCAAGGAAGCGAGTGTGCCAGCAAGTAAGTCCCTTGGCCTTCCCGAGCCTTGGTTTCCTGGCGCAGTGGATGGAGTGAGGCGGGACTTAGCAAGCACACTCGCCAGTTGGCTGCTCCCCTGCACGGTCAGGCAGACGTGGCCCTGGCTGCAGCGTGGCCTGTAGCTTTCTGATGTGAGTCCTAAGTTCAAACTAAGGAGTCTCTGGGTGGCAGTTGGGCGCCTTCCTGGGGGTCCAAGGCAGCCCCTACACACAGGGTTGGGAGACTTAGGTGCTCTGTTGGTGAGGCCCTCGGAGCCCACAGGGGTAAGTTGTATTGGATCCAAGAATTCTGCTGTGAAAATGAAACTCAGAGTCAAGTCTCCAGCAAAGAGGTGCCGAGCCTGCTCATGGTCACGGAATTCACTGCAAGGAACTAGGAATAGGAAAAGCTGCTGACCTCGGTGACAGGCCACCACTCCTCAAGCAATGCCCACAGCTGCATCTGCTGCAAGTATCTCTGTATTCTCTAGTCGACTGGGGGCACACATGCGGCAGTGCTCTGGGCCAGCCACGTGCATGGTAGATGCATACCCACTGTACTATCTCTCTGGCCCTATCATGTTTGCAGACACAATGGTGATTACTGAGAAGAAGCAAAGTTTAAACATCATGGTTCATTTTTTTTTTGCTGTTTTTTTTTGGGGGTCACACCTGGCAATGCTCAGAGGTTTCTCCTGGCTCTGCACTCAGGAATTACTCCTGGCGGTGCTCGGGGACTATATGGGATGCCGGGATTGAACCCGGCTGGCACAGGCCAACAGCATGCAAGGCAAATGCCCTACCCATTGGGCTATTGCTCCGTCCCCACGCTTCATTTTTAAAACAGGTATTTGCATAAACGGCCACTGAATTTCCCACAAACATGCAAAGAACCTGCATTTGTCTTCAAATTTTGAAACATCACTTAAAATGTTCATTACCCTCAATGACTTGCTCCTTTACCACCAGAAGCTCTTGTCTAACAGAGGCCTCCTGAGTTGAGTTTGGCCCACATAGCCATTCTGTACAGACTGGTTTAGGAGAACAGGTCATTCGGTAGAGATGGTCAGGGTTGCTCGCATGATTATGCCCCCGCTTCCTGACTATTTAAGCACTTAGGGGCCGGAGCAACAGTACAGTGTGGAGGGTGTTTGGCTTGCACATGGCCGACCTGGGTTCAATCCCTGCATCTCATATAGTCCCCGAGCACCGCCAGAAGTAATTCCTGAGTACAAAGCCAGGAGTTATCCCTGAGCATTGCTGGGTATGACCAAAAAAAAAAAAAAAAAAAAAGAAAAAGAAAAAGAAAAAACAACTTAGGATCCACAAAACAAAGAGAGATGTCTGCAAGGTGACTATAGTTTACCTTACAGACACGCTTAGGATATTCTCTCAGGTGACTCATGCAAATTTGCATATTTAACAGATTTTTCTCCTCTCTTGAAACCCTTGTGGACACATTCCAGTACTTTAAATCATTAAAAGTTCATTATTTGATAGTTATAAGAAAAACACCATCCTATGATAGGTAGAAAGAAATTATCAAGGAGATACTTTATACAAATGTCTTATTTAATGTGCCTGTTTTATTTTTTGACTGCCGTTTATTCTTTTTAATAAATGTGTCATTTAAGTAATTAGAATTATTTTCTCTCTTGAAAAGTAATTCCTCCCCCTGCCCAAAACCTAGCTGGGAAGACATAATGTTAGTGCTCTGAACTCCTCATCTGAGTGGATAATACGACTTTTAATCCACAGAAGTGACAGGCAGCTCCCATTTGCCATGTCATTTTTCTCATTTCCTATGCAACTAATCTCTAAGGCGGCAGAGAGAGGGTGTTGGAAAGGGCTGCCAGGGTTCGGGTCAGCACAGAACAGCTTTGATTTCTACAACGAAGTGTGTTGCAATAGAAAGGATTTTCTCCTGTGTACCGTTAAGCTCAAAATCTGCCAAAACAACACTCAGTACCAAATACAACAGCATTTCATGTTCAATAAACAGACATTTATATTTACTCAATCCCAAACCAGTGTGGGCTCTGCAGTTAGATACATTTGGGCATACTTTGCCTTATAAATTATCATTGAAATGATGTTGGTTGCATAAAAGTGGAAACATGTCTTTCGTCTGAGTTGAGAGCTATGCTCCTTGTCTGTTTAGAACTGAATGGATTCTCCAGAGCGGGGGCTGGTGCTCCCTGGGACAGAAGCAGGGCGGGGAGACATGGCCCACAAATAACCCAGAAACAGAAAGCTCACATGCGCCTCACAGCAGGCACTTGTTCCGTGGGAGCAATAGCACAGTGGGGAGGGCGTTTGCCTTGCACATGGCCTACCTGGGTTCGATTCCTGGCATCCCATATGTGCTCAATTACTCCTGAGCACAACAAGGAGTAATTTCTGACTGTAGAGCCAGGAGGAAACCCTGAGCATCACTGGGTGTGATCCAAAAGCAAAAAAAAAAAAAAGGAAGCAGACAGGGGTCTGCCCTGAAGCTTCTCCTGCAGCTGCACGGACGAGACTGGCCCCTCCTGTGGAGGGGAGAGGAAACCCCAACTCCTGCCTCCCCAAAGCCCATGACTGAGAAATGGCCTCTGCCCCCTTCCTCATGCCAAATGCTGTCTACCTCCTTAAACTCCATCCATGCAGCCTACCAAAATCCACCATCACTCAGGAAGTCCAGTTGCAAAATGGGAATTTTAATGGAACTACTATTTACAAAGATCAATAATTACACACCACTTTCCACTTATAATTTTGCCATGATTTTGCCTTTGAAATGTTTCCATGGAAAGGAATAGCGATTTTACATTTTAACTGTGTCCCTTTATAAATTTCCCTTTTGTCTGCCTAATTTCATATAACCCTGTGTTTTCTTTCAAACCCAGAGGCTACAGCTTTTCTGTATTACTTACTAATTGTCTTTCTAGCATTTATTGAGACACATTAGTACCAATTCAGCCTGCTGCTTCTCACAAACCTCCCCCTCTCCACACCCCCTCCCCGCATGCCCTCCCGCTCAGGACCCTCCTCGCCGACCTCACCCCTACTCCCGGGATGGAGCCCTTGGAGCCAGCCTGGAGCCCCCTGCGGCCGGGGTGACGGCCACCCCCCCACCGCGCCCCTCCCGCCGCGCCCCCTGCCCGGAGCACCATGGGCCTGAGGGGTTTCCGAGGCACTGAACACTGAAGATGACTGATGTTGGAGGGTTCTGGCTGTACATAGAAGGGGAAAGAAGATGGAATGCAGATGAGTTGCTCTGGGTTTGCGTGTAAGCTGGAGATCTATCTTGACAGAAGCTTCTATAAGGTCCACTGCCCTCCATGGCCCCCTGCCAGGAGTGTGAATTCAGACCACATGGGATCTCTGTTCTTAGGTTCTCTGGGAGAGGGATCAGCTCCAGCACTCAAGCAGCTTCTGATCTGATGGGGAGGCTGTTCTTATCCTCAGAGAACCCCTAGTCTGATGGAAGAGACTCTACTCAGGGAAATGCCCCATTAAGGGAACCAGCAAGATCAAAGATGGATTTCTTCCTCCTTTTTTTATTAAGTTTTTTTTTTGGCTTTTTGGGAAAATTCACTCATAGGTAGAAGAACCTAGTGGGTCTCTTTAAGTTTTTTCTTAGAGTATGATACAGCTAATAAATGCAAAGCAAAAGTTTAGTATTTTAGTCTTGTTTCAAACTCAAGTCTTCCCTGATAGGGCTGAGAACTTCCTTCCAGCATATTAAATTGCAGGAATGATGTGCTAATGCTGGATTTAGAGATGACTACAAGAGTATGCTACCTGCTGGCAGAGCCTCGGCAAGCTACCCATGTCGTATTTGATATGCCAAATACCAGTAGCAATTTTAGACCTCATTCCCATGACCTGATGGAATGGTTTGAGGCTCTTTATGTTCCTGGAGCAAGCAGGTGCCCTTGGGTTCTAGTAGCATGAGAGAGGACATATGGAGATGTTACTGGTGCCCGCTTGAGCCAATCGATGATGAACGGGAAGACAGTGACAGTGATAGTACCAATTCAAACAGCAGTATCACTGTATCACTGTCTTCCCGCTTCATCATCGATTTGCTCGAGCGGGCACCAGCTAACATCTCCATATGTCCTGTCTCATGCCAGTAGAGCCCAAGGGCACTCTACTTGCTCCAGGAACATAAAGAGCCTCAAGCCATTCCATCAGGTCATGGGAATGAGGTCTATAATTGTTACTGGTATCTGGCATATCAAATATGACACGGGTAGCTTGCCAGGCTCTGCCAAAAGGGTAAACACTCCCAAAGCTCCCTCCACCACTGGCCCCAGGCCTGTCCCTTTTGAAGGACTGTGTTTTCTTTATCCACAGAGGACAGGGCAGAGTCTTGCCACACTGAGGGTGGGCAGTGCCGGGCTACGTAGCTTGAGCGTAGCAGCCGTCAGTCCGGTGAGGACGAGACCTCATTCACTTAGAAGAGACCAGAGAAAACCTTGCCACAACTGTAGAGAAACCACAGCTGCAATCTCAACTCCTGGGCCTTGCACGGCCTCAATCTGCTGCCCACACCACAGTCTTATGTGGGAAAACTCTCCAGTGAAAAATGGACATCACGTTTTTAGATTTGAATTAGAGTCAGCATCGAGCTGCACTAACAAATGGTGGTGCTGAGAATCACAAAGAAAAATATACTCAAAATCATGCTACTAGATTACAGGCATGACTCTAGCAGGATGCCTCCCTGAGGTAAAGTACGTGCCTCACAGACAGACACAAGGCCCGCGTTGGGTCCCGACAGGACGCCTCCCTGAGGTAAAGTACGTGCCTCACAGACACAAGGCCCGCGTTGGGTCCCGACAGGACGCCTCCCTGAGGTAAAGTACATGCCTCACAGACAGACACAAGGCCCCGCGTTGGGTCCCAACAGGACGCCTCCCTGAGGTAAAGTACGTGCCTCACAGACACAAGGCCCCACGTTGGGCCCCGACAGGGCGCCTCCCTGAGGTAAAGTACATGCCTCACAGACACAAGGCCCCACGTTGGGCCCCGACAGGACACCTCCCTGAGGTAAAGTACGTGCCTCACAGACACAAGGCCCCGCGTTGGGCCCCGACAGGACGCCTCCCTGAGGTAAAGTACGTGCCTCACAGACACAAGGCCCCACGTTGGGCCCCGACAGGACGCCTCCCTGAGGTAAAGTACGTGCCTCACAGACACAAGGCCCCACGTTGGGCCCCGACAGGACACCTCCCTGAGGTAAAGTACGTGCCTCACAGACACAAGGCCCCGCTCTGGGCCCCGACAGGATGCCTCCCTGAGGTAAAGTACGTGCCTCACAGACACAAGGCCCCGTGTTGGGCCCCGACAGGGCGCTTCCCTGAGGTAAAGTATGTGCCTAACATATACAAAGCTCCAGGTTGGACCCTGGCAGGATGCCCCCCACAACTATCACTGGGGGTCAGTCAGGGCCCCCTCCAAGAGAGACAAAATGCACAGACTCATTTTTGTTGTCATCTTCAGAAGTTCTGTTGTCACCACAGGCTTAAAATCTAGTTCATTGTGCTTTTATGAATATCTGGAAAGATTTCTTATTTGCTAATAAAATTTTGTCTTACTATATGCCTTTCTTTCATGGAAGAATCAAAAGCCTCCCAAATTCTAATACCGAAGATGAGGGGTCATATCTCTCCTCATGAAAGAAACCAAAAGACCCCTCCTGGGGGCCTGGAAGGAGAGCGGGGGCAGCTGTCAGGGCAGGGAGGGGTAGGGCATCTGCAGATGGACGAAGCCCAAGGAGCTGCTCCTGCGGCTGCCCAGGGTCAGTTAGCAGTTGAGTGGACCATGATGGCCTCCTGTGTCCATTCTCGTAATTACACCGACACAATGGTCCAGACGAGAAAGGCGAAGGGCAAAGCGAAAGATGACGTGAAGAATGTCCAATATCGCTGGACACTACTGCGAAAACCTAAGTGGCCCTTGTGTGGGAGAGGAGACACATGCGCAGATCTCCCGCCGCCAAGATAGCTCGTGGGCGGGGCACGCTGGCACGCTTGCGGGCCTGGGTTCTATCCCCACGTCCTTGCTCCTGCCCAGAGCTACTCCTGGGAGTAGCCCCTAAACTACTCGGGGCCCAAACCACCAACAAAAAAGTGTCCTTTTCCTATTTTATTATATAGAGTCAATAATTTATAGAAATTTTTTTAAGAAGTGCTTTTGGTCGCCGCACCAGCTGACTAAATGGGGCACCCCAGAGGGACGCGGGTGAGTCCCCGACACATCCCAAGAGAGCCCAGCAGCCAAAACCTCCACACTGCCCCCATGTGCAAGGCCAGACTCCCTGCTCGGATGAGCTCTACCCAGAAATTAATCCACTGAAAAGCTCAAATATGCAGATTTGTGACTGAAATCTCCAGGTTTTCCAGAGTCGGGGTGGGCTCCCTCCCTACATCTCCTTGTCCTTCTGGAAGGTCCAGCAAACAGCAGTATGAAATGCAATTCGCCCACTTCCACCCATTCTACACATGCACCAACTTTCTGAACAAGCCATTTCTTTACCTGATAGAAAAATCTCGATGCTAGAATGACAGAAATAGTAACCACCAATGTTGTACCTGCCCCTGTCTCTTTCTTACATTTCCGTGTGATTTAGATTTTCACGGGCATAAGCACAAGCTGTGTGAAGAAAGTGACATAGATGATTAGCAGTGAGTACCCAGCAAAGTAGAAGATAAGCAGTGAATAAAACCAGCAACATAGATGATTAGCAGTGAGTAAACCCAGTCACGCCCACAAACCACCTCCAGCATCATACAAGCTTAACTACTGGCCTTACTCTAGAGACTCATAAATAAATACGAAAGAGATCAATTTGTCTCAAAAATTTTATGGATACCTGTTCATGGCTGAGACATCCTGGGCACTCTGGAGTTTGAGCTGGTGCACCCAACAAAGCCCCATACTCCAAAATTGCTGCCACACTGCAGGCCAGATTCCACTGTTACAGACCAAGCCTCAGAAAAAAAAGTAACCTGCAAAGAACTTAAGTGGGTGGGTCTCCATGAGTGAGGGTCTCTGTGACTCGAGCCTTGTCACAGTTAGATGGGTTACCTCCCTGGCACCTCCCTAAATTTCTGGAAGCCCAAGAAGTTATGCCACACTCCACAGCCACTTTCCAGTTAAAAGTTTAACTCTAGCTGTAGTGCCCAGTTAAAAACTCTAGATTTCCTAAGTGCACAGACATCTCCAAACTCTACAACACTGGTAATCCAGTGCAACACCAGAATGGATAGGATATAATGTGGAAGGCAACAAATCGTGACTAACAAACATTAACACAATAGGCTTAATCTGTAACAACATTCCAGTAATCCCTCATACAAGGACTTCATTGCTTCATGATGATACAATAATTTATCCTAATTTTCTTCTAAGGAAATATTTTTGATCATTTTGTTAGCAATTCATTGGTAACAAACAATATAAAGTAAGTTATTGTGGGCTTCCTACGGGTGGGCTTGAAGGTGGTTGGGAAAATAGGAAACAGTAGGGAGGGAAGGTGATAGGGTATGGGATTAGTGCTAGGATACTAAATGCCCATAGCAAATCACCTACAACTTTGTATACACAGCGTTTAAATAAAATGTAGGGGAAATTACATATGTAGGCATTACCTAGCTCATTTATATTTGATAATATATCAAAATATATTAGCACAGAATTTAAAAATATTTCATTAATGACAGATAGGCATGATTATTACTATAATGAGATTTACTGCAATGACTTTAGATTCCAGAGTTGAAAACTTACATATCTAAATGAGAATAGGCATTTTATTATATTGCATTAAATGGTTTTAATTTCTTTTTTACATAGGTTAAAACCATATAGCAATAACAAATTGGTTTTTACTAATTAATTTTCTGATCATTCTATCTGTCATTTTAAGTATTGTTTGAATCACTGTCTTCCCGTTCATCATCGATTTGCTCGAGCAGGCACCAGTAACATCTCCATATGACCTATCTCATGCAAGTAGAGTCCAATGGCACCTGCTTGCTCCAGGAACATAAAGAGCCTCAAACTATTCCATCAGGCCATGGGAATGAGGTCTATAATTGTTACTGGTATCTGGCATATCAAATACAACATGGGTAGCTTGCCAGGATCTGCCGTGAGGGTAGCATACTCTTGTAGTCATCTCAGAATCCAGTATTTATTGATGAACCGCTGGCCGCTAGCAGCCGCGGGAGCCAGGCTGTGATAGGCTAGTCTGCAGGGTGGAGTTCTGACGAGGGGAAGTCCGGATGTGGAAAATGGAGGTCCTCATGGAGTGGGGGTTGTCTGGCTTGTTATGAGGCTCTGCTGGGGTGGCAGGTCAGGGCTAGAACCTGCCATCTCTCCCGGGCACCTCATGAGCTGCTGGGCACAGTGAGAGCCAGTAGCAGCTCTGCCCCATGTCTGTCTCTGGATCAGCATACCTGAGCCGGATTAAAAAAGACTGCAGCAGGGTGGATCTGGATGAGCCGGGCTGTGATAGGCTGGTCTGCTGGGTGGAGTTCTGACGAGGGGGAAGTCTGGATGTGGAAAATGGAGGTCCTCATGGAGTGGGGGGTCGTCTGGCTTGTTGTGAGGCTCTTCTGGGGTGGCGGGCCAGGGCTAGAACCTGCCATCTCTCCCGGGCACCTCATGAGCTGATGGGCACAGTGAGAGCCAATAGCAGCTCTGCTCCATGTCTGTCTCCATTGTTTGAATAAGCAACATAAAGTAGATCTATTATATGACTTTATGTATACTTTATATATAAGCAATATAAAGTAAATCTATTATATGGCTTAGGGGCCAGGCTGGGATTGGGAAAGAAGCTGGGGACCCTGGGGACCCAGTGGATGGAAAGTCATAGTGGTAGTGTAGGAAGACAAAATGTCTGAAACAACTGTATTATGAACAAATTTCTAAATCACAGTATTTTAATAAAAATATATTTTAAAAAATAGAAAAAAAATCAAAAGAAACCAGAGTCTAAGTTAAAATCTAGGTTCTCCAGATTGTGCCTGAGTGAACTACTCTATCAATGTGTGTGAACAAAAAATCAAAGAAGACCCATATCTTGGCTGCTGCCCAGACCACTCTAGGACCCACCATACTATCCTCTTACCCATGAATAAACGCCCCAATTGGCAGCACATCCCACAAGGAGAAGCTGCATGGCCCAGGGCTTGGCTAGTCCCAGGGATTGGCTCGACACATGGCGCACTCCACAGCATTCTGCACTACTAAAAACTGCACTATACAAGAAGACATGCAAAATCATCTAGAGGTAACAGAGATTACATAGAGCAGCACGCTGGCCCCATAAAGACAAGCCTCAGTTAATGTAATACACACCTGATAGACATGGGAAGGGGTCCCTGACGTGGTGTCTGCCAGAGAGGCTGCGGAAATGTCTCCCCCATGGGTGAATATGCTAAATATCACAGGAAGTGTGTAGCGGATTGCGGTTCTTGGATGTATCTCTCTAGCACAGCCATAAGCAACAAAACTCAAGTGGAAAGATGAAAATGCCACTGTCGTTACTTTTCTCAAGGCGTCCCTTACTAAGAGTGGGGTTATGTCATTTCTTATCACCACCACCTTTTCCTAGATGAGAATATTGCCACGGCGGGGGAAAGATGATGGAAATCGAGTGAAAGCTCAAGGATTTACTTGCTCAAAGCATAACTCCAGTTAGAAAACAGAACCTGTGCAGCATGTTAACTCCAACATTTCTTGGAATAGTGGGCACGAGTCTCCATTGCTGCGTGCAATTCACATTTTCAACTAATTCAGTGATGGAAGTAATACCAGTGTAGAATTTCCCTATAACAGGAGACATTTTCATATGTGTTCCAGCATGGGGAGTCACAACGCACTTTGCAGCTGCTGTCATATAAAAAGTCGTCAGAGGCGGTAAAGGTTTTGCAGAGCTAAGAAGGTGACATCACTACAGACACCACAGAACAACTTCCAGAGCAGCCACCAGTGAGCAAGGGGAGGCTTCCTCCAAGCTCTGTGCCAATGCTCTCTGCATCTGCTGGCTCTGTTGTGTACGGCCAGTTGTCTCCTTAACATCAGCGGTAGGTTTAAGGAAGTTGCAGAATAAAAACTTTAAATTAGTAAGGCACAACCCTCTATTTATGTTTGAACTCTGAAAACAATTACTAGCATAATTGCAATTATGCCAATTATTTGGGATTAATAAGTTTTTTATCTGTGATAAAAAAAAGCCAGCTGAAACCCTGGCTCCATGGCAAGGAGATGAAACCTTGTGAGTGCTCTTTGCTAGTGATGAACATGGCAACACTGAGTCGTGGTCAAAATGCCACGCATTTCACTCACTTCTCCATCAGAGTGACAGCAGGACAGCAAGTCGAGGCCAGAGAGGGCAGCCACACGGACACTGGACAGTGAGAGAGAGTTCAGGAAGGGAGTGCAAGGAGGAGATGGACCTCCACGCAGCGTGGACTGTATGGAGATGAGGCCAGCAGTGGGCACTTCGAGGCTGCCCTGAGTCTCTGTGAAGTCAACATAAGAATTGGCACACTCACACCTTGAGAAGTCCTCCAAATCCACTGTCAGTGGAGAAGATAAAATACACGAGGCAGCCAGAAAAGGGGCAAGATTTCAAGGCGAGTTGCTCTCCTCTCTGGAGCCCTTTGGTCTTTTGGCTCCGTGCCTTTCCTAGCGTTTGACATTTCATCTGCTGAAAGACACTTTTGTTGTTTTTAACTACCAAGGTAAACTCCATCAGCTCGGGGTTAGTGAGATGCTCCCAGATTATTTCCAGCCACAGCCCTCAGCTCCAGTGGGTGGTTCTGGGAGCAAGGTCAGGGCAAGGCTCATCCCTGCAACAGCAGGAGTCTCTCACCCTGTGCCAGCTCCTGTGGCGTCTACCTTCCCCTACATTCTTGCTGTCTTCCTACAGCCTGCAAGAAGGGCTGTTTGCCTGACCGAGCTTTCAAAGGAAAAATGTCCCCACTACCCCAGAGAAGACTCTACCGAATCACTATCTTCAGTTCTGATGAAGAAAATGATTAAAATTACCAAGAATAATCTTCCATTTCATCCATTCAGAAGGTCTATTCATTGAAAGCATTTCTGATGTGCAATCTATGCCGTTGCCATTATCTGTTAGACTGGTATTATTTACCAAGCAAATGCAGAAGTGATCCAGACAAAAGATGATTTTTTTCTGTTTCTTTCTAGGCAATTAGAGATGCTTCTCTATTTAAAAAAATTAATAAAATATTACAGAACTGAAGGCTCCATGAAGGAGCCCTTGACACTTTATGTTCCATCCACAGACCTGGAGAAACTCCAGTCAATTGAGTGCTAAGGAATTTAGAAACACACAAGTTTCCAACTCATAACAGCACGCTGACAAACTCGGCATAGGTATCGTCAGAAAAGACACATAAGTATCAGCACGGCAGATTACGAACTTCTATGTGAGGACAATGCCCCAATATGATAGTTCTAGTTATCCAAATGCTTTAATGGCTTTAACACTTCTTTAAATGAACTTTCTCTTACTCTCTCCCCCTCCAGCTATCGGTCTTTGGAGCCTTGCTCCTCTCTCTACGGAAGTGTTGAACAGGCAAACTCTCTGCTGGCTGACCCTCAGGGGTAGACGGAGACAGGTTCTTCCTTCCCGAGCACTCCGACAGTGCCACACCGCAGCTGCCACCTGGACACGGCCCCAGCGCCAGCCTGGACAGAAGGCTCAGTGCCTTGCTGAATCAGGGACTGAAATGCAGCCCTTGGGTCCAAGCCCTGTGACAGTAGCTGCTGCTGCCCCAGGGGTCCCCTCTCAGTGCTTTGGAAGCTGAGAGCCAAGAAAAGACACTGTCCCCTGCTAGTCACCGGTCCCGTCTCGGCTCCCCACGGTTTCTCTGCTCCTTCCGCTGCCGACATCACTGTCTGAGACCACAGCAGCCGTGGCTGGACGTGTTTCTGCTCTCTCCATGACTCCTGAGCCCAGCAGCCCTTGGCCCTTGGCCTCACCACGGTGACCTCGGTGATGCGATGACCACGATCACACACCCACCCCGAGGCCAATCAAGCCCTGCACAGGGCGGTGGTCTATTGCCTCAGATCCGCCAGCCCCGGCATCTCTGTCCATAGGTATCTTGCACAGGAATGGGGCAGGGATGGCTCATCCCTTCACTCCCACCTGATGAATTACACGTGGTGCCTACTCGGGACATACCGGAAGTTCTACCAAGAGCAAGAGCTGAGGGTGCTGACTCGATGCACACTCGCTCTCAAGGAGTGTTTCTACTCCCAAAGTGAGCCTGAAGGGAGCTCTGTTACAGGGAAGGTTAGAGCAGCATTTTCAACCGTGGGCCTGTGGATTGGTTTCTG
Source organism: Cryptotis parvus (assembly GCA_021461705.1). Classification (NCBI taxonomy): domain Eukaryota; kingdom Metazoa; phylum Chordata; class Mammalia; order Eulipotyphla; family Soricidae; genus Cryptotis; species Cryptotis parvus. The sequence goes on along the minus strand of JAJIBD010024598.1, from coordinate 35,844 downwards.
GCCAGAGGTGAAAACAATTGACAATCATGGATACTGTGGAAATGCGTAGGGGACTCCGTGGAGAAAGGAGTCAATTACTTCAGGGCGAGGGAGAGGGGCTGAGACGGCCTCAGAGTCCTTGATACTTTAATTCTGAGCTACTCAGAGGATTCCCAAGTGCTGTTCAGCTTAGCACCTTACGAAGAGCTTTAGAAATCCTGGTGCCCAAGCTAGAGATGAAAGTAATTATAGCAGAATCTCTGGGGCTAGAACCCAGACATTAACAGATTTTTCAACCCCCCAAACCATTTCAGTGTGCAGCAAAGTCTGAAAACAGTGAACTAGATATTGTTGCCTTGATAATCTTTTTTACTAATTTAACCCCTAGAGTGTCTGGTGGAAACACTGCCCACTTTTTAATATGGGTTTGCTAGTTGAATAAATTGAATAAAGGAATGATTTTACTAAACCCAAATGAAGCAAAGCAGTACTTTTGGTTAGCTGGGAGATAGCTTATATATTAAACCAGGCATTATATTAACCAATAATGGATCAGACTTCAAAATTAGAAATTCTATTTATGAATGAATCTATTTACATTATGGAAAATAATTACAATAGTTAAATATATTAAAATGCTATAATTTTGGGGAAAATATAAAAAATAAAAATTAACATAATGTGCATGCTTATTTTGAATTCCACGCACATACACTCACACTGCAATCCACTACATATTTTCATACCCTGTTTTTCAAGCACAGTTGAAAATGAAAATGTCGGGGCCTGCGCAACAGTACGGCATTTGGAGGCTTGCCTTACAGGCGGCAGCGCAGGTTAGATCCCCAGGAACCCATAGGGTCCCCTGAGCACTGTCTGTAGCATTTCCTGAGTGCGGGGCAAGGGACTCCCCACCCCCAGCACATTCTTTCACACCAGCTGCTGCGGCCTCATCCCAACTCTATCTGCCACAGGCCCCATCACTCTTCCTCGGGTGGACTCAAGACAACAGAACGTCCTGATTTCCGATCAGACGCGAACTTCACACACCCCCTGTGCAGACCAACCCACTGGCATGTCTCTCTCGGGTCCAGGCCAGCAGGACTCACCTTCATCTGAGGTGACGAGTTAGGAACATGCTCACACAGTACGTGCCCATCTCATGGATTCTCTATCCCGGGTCTTCAGTACAGAGGCATTTACTTACCCGGGTCTAAATGGACTTGGGTGACAAACTGCTTTCCTTGGGAAAGAAGATTCCTGCTGTTTACTACTGTTCTTTTCTGTCGTCTGGTATATAAGGAAATCTTCATACACCAAGGGTGATGCACTCATGTGAAGCAATGAGATCACTAAAGATATCACAGCTTATTCCTTCTTGCTGAATAAAATTGAGTGAAGGAACACACTTGCGATGTCACAGTCCACTTCAGAAACCCTTCGTCATTTCCTGCCTGGAAGAAGCCCGACTTTCCTCAGCTCCACCCTGTGAAACACCTTTACTGCCTGCGGTTCTGGCCAAAGGAAGTTTCTAAAGTGTCTTCTATCAGCAAATGTGTTTAAGGAAAGCATGACTAGCTACATACAAATTTAACACCGGCTATAAAAAGATAACGTTTTAAACTTGACTTCTCATTAAAGTTTGTGTAAGGCATGAAGACCAAAACATGACCAGCTTTAAAATTTTTTGCATGTGGCGAACCAGTTTCCCTAGCCCCATTCACTGAAGAGGCTTTCCTTGCGCCAAACCAGACCTCGAGGTTGGTCTCTGGGCCCTGAGCTCTACGTGAGTGACCTGAGAACCTACAGTTCTGACGACAACAGCCTCACATGTCATTTAGTGCCATGGAGAGAGAAGCATCTCATTGCTGTTCTCAGAATTGCTTTTGTTACCTGAAGAATTTTACTATTGATTTAAATTATAGCAGTGGTCCTCTGTGCCTCTGAAAAGCACCATGGCACTCTGGGTAAGGACTGAACGAACCATAAATGCCTTGGGGAGGATATTCGTTTTTAAAATATTAATTCTTCTCATTAATGAGCAATGGTTTCCATTTTACCAGGCACGAACGTTCATCTGGAATGAAGAGCTCCGGATTTCCCTCCATGTTTGCCACTTCTAAGGGAAACACAGGCAGAACTGCTCATGACAGAAAGTTCAGAGGCGTTTTCAATGATTCAAAGCCATTCGAGAAGAGAGCAGCACAAATGAACAAATGGGACTACATCGAGCTAAAACGTTCATTCACTGGGAATGAAACAATGACCAGAATAAAAAGACACTCTACTGAGTGGGATAAAATATTCACTCGCCCAGCATCTGACAGCAGACTAATATCTAAGGTTTATAAATAATTCACAAATATAACAACAAAACAAACAGCCCTCTCAAAAATGGGGCTAAGAGGTCAACAGACACTCAGAGAAGACATATAGAAAAGTGTCCTCTTTGACATTTGAAAAATGCTTTATATGAAAAATGCTTTATCACTTGTCATCAGGGAAATGCATATCAAAACAACAGAGAGACATCACACCACACATCGAAAAAAAGTAGAAACAGCCAGTGTCGGGGAGGTGGAATGAAATGAAGAAGAAACCCTCAGCAATGTGAAGGGGTAGGGGTGCTATCTGGTTCAACCCTTATGAAGGTGGGGTACTATCTGGTTCGGCCCTTATGAAGGTGGGGTGCTATCTGGTTCAGCCCTTATGAAGGTGGGGTGCTATCTGGTTCGGCCCTTATGAAGGTGGGGGTGCTATCTGGTTCAGCCCTTATGAAGGTGGGGGTGCTAGCGGGTTCAGCCCTTATGAAAAGCACAGATCCTTCTCAGAAAGTAAGGCTAGCGCTTCCAGAAAATGTGGTTATTCCACTTCTTGGCATCTACCCCAAGGGCAGAAGAATGTTAATTTGACAAGATACTTGTATACTCCTCCATTCACTGCAATACAATTTACAATAGCCAAGATTGGGAAATAGCCCATTTGCCCAAGAACAGATGAATGAAGAACATGGTGGTCTACAGCAGCAAGAAAGACGGGATCCTGGTATGCCTGTCCCTGGCTGGCGCTGGAGGGGCTCCTGTGAGCAGAGTCAGAGAAAGCGCCTGCTCTGAGCGATCTCCCGGATGTATACAAAAGACTGTACCAAGGGGACACATGCATGTATACGAAAGACTGTACCAAGGGGACACACGGATGCATATGAAAGACTGTACCAAGGGGACACACAGATGTATCGAAAGACTGTACCAAGGGGACACATGCATGTATACGAAAGACTGTACCAAGGGCACACGAATGTATCACGAAAGACTGTACCAAGGGGACACATGCATGTATCGAAAGACTGTACCAAGGGGACACACGGATGTATACGAAAGACTGTACCAAGGGGCACACGGATGTATACGAAAGACTGTACCAAGGGCACACGGATGTATACGAAAGACTGTACCAAGGGGACACATGCATGTATACGAAAGACTGTACCAAGGGGACATGCGGATGCATACGAAAGACTGTACCAAGGGGACACACAATGACCAATGGCAACTGTTGGGGCACTCCGCCAGGGTCCCCGACAGTGCCGGGAAGCGAGTTCCCTTCTACCTCCGCAGCGAGGAATGGATGAAAACTCAGGAATCCAATGCAGTTTTAAAAGGCTTTACTTATCACAGATTCAGGCATACAAATCAGCAAAAGGAAAAGCCCGGTACTTAGGATTCCAGGCTAGAACCCCAGCCACATGTAGGCCAAGATGGTGGCCACCACGTGTAAAGGCTTTGTAAAAGGAGAAGACAAGACTTCCAAGAAGGGTGAGCGCTCACAAAGAGAGAGCCCACAAAGAAGCGGGAGAAAGGAAACAGGCTAGTTTTATACCCCTGCCACTCAGACCTTCCTCCCACTGTTATGGAAAGTAGGGAGGGTCAAATGCCCTTAGGTAATCCCTCCCTGCACCTCACCTAGGGCCTTTACTATGCTAATGTTTTGAGCCAAGATCTGCCTGGAAATGCCTTTATAGGGTAGAGAAGGGGGTTTCTGAGATGGCATGTCTCTGTACCAAAGACTAATACTAACGCCAGTTAAATATTTCTCCAAGCCTTCACAAGTCTCTTCTACTTCATTGTAGTTTTATATTTTAGTTGCCTTTGAGTATATCAGGGAGCCATGCTTGTTTGCTTGGAAGCAAACAGCATTTCTCTCTGGTCTAATTACTTAGGGGTCCTGTGTGGCCAGGCTAATATGCTGATAAGATCTAGCTAGTCCCATGATGATTGTGGTAGCTTGGGAGAATATTTATACCAGCTAGTACAGCATACATGGTCAGATAAACTGCCACATTTAGACTACCCCCTTATCTACGAAGTGATTTGCAGGAGGTAATCCAGAGCAGATGCAGCAGCCCTTAGGAGTCCTGCAACAGGCAACAAACTCCAGGATCTGTCCACAGGATTGAGGTTTGCATGTGTGGGGTGGCGGCGGATGTGAGGAGTGTAGATACATTGGCAGAGGGCGGCGCATGGGATGTTACTCACTGGGCTAGTGATGGTGGGTCCCAGAACACTAATATTAACAGTATCATAAATCACCATGCCTGAATAAAATAAACAAAATAGCAGACAGATGGTAGGGGCCAGAGAGAACAGAGCAGGTAGGCTCTGGCTGGCTCACAGCCAAGGCAGGCGTGATCTCCAGCACCCCAGGTGGTCTTCGAGCCCTGCCAGGAGTGTGCCCAGAGTACAGGGCCAAGTAAGCACTGAGCACCACAGCTGTGGCCCAGAGCTACAGCAAGAACAACAAGCCCAAATGGTATGTATGACAAATATGTATCTTTTACCAAAAAATGAAACTGTAAGCAACAAATTACGGACAAATCCAAATGCGAATGGTACACAAGCGCCTCTGCAGCTTTAGAGAGACGCTTCCTTTGGAGCGTCACATCACTGCATAGTGCTGGCCTCCTCTACTCTGCTGCACGGCAGGGACTGCTTGCCCGTATGCCTGGCCCCGGTAGCATCACCTGGGAAGCCTATTCTCTAGGGATGCTGGCTTCCCAGTAATTTCTTTCCTATCACTTTTTCAGTATTGCTACAAATTAAAGCAATCTGAAATTCTGCTTAAGCAGAACTGTTCCGATTACCCATATGGTCCTGACAATTATTTAGTGACTTCCCTTTCCCTGTACCTGGTCACACATTTGTTCTTTACTTCACAAGTTAGCAAATTACTCACTTTTGGCATTCAAGTTTTAAATGTAAAAAGAAGTCTGAGACGATTAGTAAAAGGAAGATTGAGAGTATCAGAATTACTCTGGTCCAATGACTTTCTGAGAAAATCTTCTTCAAACAGTAGGGTGGTTTTATAAATGAGTTTTAAACATTTAATCTAAAAGGCTCTTAACGTGAGGATCCCTAGACACCGAGGAAACTAAGATTGGCAGCTTGGATGCAAACGTTCATGGGAGACTGATACGAAAAATCTAGGGCAAACCCATGAATGATACTTTGTCTATTTTCTACATCCAGTTCAGTTAAGTAGTCTAATGAATGCCCCTATTTAAGACAAGTTAAATACGCGATTTATTTCCTTGAGGCATCATCACTGCCATGCCCATCAGCTCTGTCGCCATCACTTATATCTTTATTCATTACTACCATTTCTTCCTATACTAATTTGAAAAAGAAAAATCTGCCACTAAAGGGACAGCCTTTCCAACAGCCTGTTGAGCATAAGCACCCAGAATCCTTTCTTTTTTTGTAAAGAACTGTCAACACCAGAGGACAAACAGCTGGTAGTGGAGCAAAAGACCGATGGTTCAAATCTAACCTTATAAGCTACAGACAAAGTTAAATGTAATTATTGTTAAACTCAACACTGAGCTAAAGAGTTCTTTTCTCCTTCTGGATAACCCTAAGTTCCATCATGAATCACTCATACTACTGTGAAAATGTAAGGTGTATTTCTTTATATATTTTTTGTTTATAGAATGAAAGTTATAGGGGTTTAAAGGAACCCACTGAACAAATCTCACTGTAGGTCTATTATGTATAAGTGGCGTATATGTGATGAAGTAAACTTGTATCATATGTATATTTGTGTATCATGTGTATATTTGTCAACAATATTCTTTCCATTTTAAGAAGATGCTGAAAAAGAAACACAACATAGCTCAAAGAAAAAAAAAACAGACCATAATTCAGTAAATAAAGCATTAAGAAATGGTAAGGAAGGCGATTATAAATGTCAGAGGAAGGTAAGTAGACAGAATTTTTTAACTTAACATCCTATTTTGACACAGTATTCATTTTTTTCAAGTCACAGGAGATTTAGTGTAATGGAGTATAAAACTTTACATTTATATGGAACATTAAGTGGGGTTACTTATAAAGATGTTCAGCTCTTCTGTTTGAAGTCCCAAGTCGATGTGTAATATCCTAAACCTGAAAAGTTAATTTAAATAAAACTATTTAGTGCTAGAATATTAATGCTTTAAAATAATTATTTTACTTTGAAGGGCTTAGTAAACAATAATCAGAGCAATGGCTACCGGCTACATCGTCACAGAGAAGACTCGGGAGAAAACATGGCTCTTATTTTCTCACTGAGCTGCTTTCTAACGAGCCGGGAGCTGGACCTAAGGCCACTGAGCCCGTCAGTTCTCTCCAGGGTTTGCTATAGCAAACCTGGTCAATAGCCCTCAAGAGCCATCGGAGAGACACAGAAATGGCACAATTGGGTTTTCCTCCCCGTTCAGAAAAGCATCTCAACAGCTGCAGAAATACCACACCCCCACTGCTGGGAGCTTCCCAGCTCACACAGGACTGCCACTGAGGACCACCAGCACTTACAAGCTGCTGCAGGTCCATGTCGGGGACACTCTAGGCTCATGGGTCATACCACATGGCCCTGAGTGACAACCACCACTAAGCCTTCAGCTTCTAAGCCTCTAACAAGTAAACCTGACCCAGGCTCTATGTACAGTCCGTTCGTCTCTCTCTCGGTGTCTGTCTCTTTCTCTCTCGCTCTCTCTCATTTTCTTTTCACACAGGCACCAGTTGGAACCTCACAGCGGAGCCCGCTTTAGGATGGGGCTTACTGTGGCCCCATCACATGCCTGCAGGCTCCAGGGTGCCCCTGCCCCTCTCCAACTCCCTTGGCACCTCCCTGAACTGAGTGTTCACAAAGTGGTCAGGTGGACAGCTTGGAGCTAAAGAAATGATGACGTGTGTACAGGTGGGAGATGGGTGGGTGCAGGCAACAGCAAGGGAAAATGCTCCCCAAGAAGCTTGCGGGTATCTGAAGGGGCCCTGAGACACACACACCCCAGGGACAGCCTTGTGGTCAGCAGCTTCCTGGTGGAAGACTTGGGGAAGTCAGTGTCCACAAGTTATAGCCCCAAACACACATTAGCCTGAGCACACCCCAGCTGTGCACTGAGGCGCGAATGATACTGTGAATCAGAGTCTGTGGAGCTCCGACCCGAGCCCCTTGCGCCAGCCTCCAACACCCTGTAGCTCACTCACTCTTTATTTTGTTTTAATTTTTTATTATACTACCGTGAGACATACAATTACAAAGGTGTTCATAATTGGTTCTTGGTAATACAGTATAACAGCACCCATCCCTCCACCAGTGCCCCATTTCCACCACCAATGTACCCCACCCCTCCCGCCCACCCCCAGGCTGCCTCAATAGCAGGTACCCCAGTATCCTCTCTTTCTCTCTCTGTCTCTCTCTCTGCCTCTGCATCTCTCTCCCTCTTCTTTTACACATTGTGGCTAGCCCTGCAGATATTTAGAGTTTATCAGTTAAGTCTCTTTGTGTATATTCAATGGTGAGTTTTAAAACTCACTCACTCTTTAAAGCCCCGCACTTCAAAATGCCTCCTGCACCCGTCTCAGTCCTTGGATTCTTTCTCCAAGAATAAAGATAATAAAAAGACAAAGAACTGGGGGCAGCAGGCCCGTGGTCCAGCAAACCCTCCCTGTAACAAAAATCCAAATGGACTTTGAATGGGACACAAGAGCCACTGCAGCTTTAGAGAGACGCTTCCTTTGGCGCGCCACGTCACTGCACAGTGCTGGCCTCTATGGCAGAAACGAGGCTGTGGGAAAGGCCACCCAGGTACCGCACAGATTACAGAAGCCAAGAACTGTGAGAGGAAGAGTTAGAATTTGAACCACACCCTCCTTAACACACACAACACACAGACAACACATGTGCGCACATGCACACACACACACACACACACACACACACACACACACACACCCTACTTTGAAAAGACATAAGCTCACCTGCTTTCACTGCAGACTAACTTACTAACGGAAAGACCCAAAGGTGCAAGACCGGGTGGGCAGGTACGGCAGCTTCAAAGGCGGCTACGTAAACTGCGCTGGCTGTGAGCGATGAGGGAATCCCGCGGCTTTATGCAACATGGAGGGAACTGGGGAATCCTGTGAAGCAAAACGAGTCCGGGAAAAACAAACACCGAAAGATCTCGCTCATCTGGGAAACAGAGAGACGACAAGGGAATAGGGTCAAACAACGGAAAACCCTTGGCTTTGAATTACAAAACTGAGAGCAGTGTGGTGTGGCCAGAAGACAGAGTGCATGTGCGGTGGATCCCCGTGGGTTCTCGTGGCGGTCAGCGTGCAGTAACTCAATTCATCAGTACTGCAGCACCAAAGGAACCATCGCATCATAACCGCAATAAACTTAGTTTTACTGTTGGGCCCACACCAGCTGTGCTCGGTGCTTACCTGGCTCAGAGCTCTGGGGTGTGTGTGGTGCCGTGGATCGAGCCCACCCAACAGTGGCCTTACCAACTCTGTGCTATCCCTCTGGCCAACACAACAAATGCTTTACTTAGAATACAAAAGGGAAAGAGGAAGAGTCGGCCCAGGTAGAACGGGAGTGACGCCCCACTGAGTCGCAAACCCCAATACCTTAACACAGTGAGTGTAGTTTGCCGTGCCAGTCCTTCCTGCCCCAGTGGTAACGGGGCTAAGTTAGGAAGACTCACGCCCCACAGCTCTTTTGAGGATTACACCAAAAGCAAACACCATGAAGACACTAAAAGCAGAGAGGAACAAATGACCAAAACCTCTTTCAGCTCTGAAGTCTGATTCTCTGGCCGGCAGGTTGATCTTCATTGCAGGCACTGCTCACTTCACAATTCCTAATATGGGGCATCTAAGTCACCTTGTGTCCCTATGAATACTTGCAATAAATGGCCAAACACTATCTGGAATTCTACTTTGAACAGATGTTTGTGTATGTAGTGTCGGGGCGCTCCGCCGGGTCCCCGACAGTGCCGGGAAGCACTGAGTTCCCTTCTACCTCCGAGCCGGGCGAGGAATGGATGAAAACTCACGAGTCGGTGCAGTTCCAAAAATGGCTTTTAATAGTACAAAAGCTCTTCCACAGCACTCCAATATAATGAGCAAACTTTAGCTCTGGTCCGAACTTAGACCATACAAAAGAGCCTAAGTCTCCCACCAAAGAGAGAGGATCTCACCCGAGCTGAGTCCTACCCAGAAGAAGGAGCAAAGGCCAAAGAGCAAAAGGCCAAAAGCCAAAAGCCGCAGGAGCCAAAAGCTGAAGGCTGAGGAACCAAAATGCAAAAGGTGAAGGGGCCTCAAGTCAGCCCCTTATATACACCAAAGTAATCCAATCGGGAGGTTGTCATGCCAACAAAGAACCCTAAACAGAGTGTAGAGCCACACCCTATTGTAGGTATAAACAAAGGTTACACCAAGGACTAATCCCGAGATTATCTCTTATGTAAAACACTGGAGAGAGAGGGGGGCTGATATAAAGTAATACATCGTAACTTTATGAGCTTCATGTAATCTAGATGGTACCCACAATGTCCTTCTTATTATTATCTGCACCAGGGTGATTCTGAGTATCTTGTTCTCGTGTACTGAAAGGGTCACACTCGCCTGCTTAGAGCAAACTAGTATGATCCTTCCTATAGTCTTCCTTTAGTCTCAGCGTAGCCAGGGTGGTAGTCTCCTGGTAAATTCTAACTGTCCCACGCTGGGTGCAGTGGGTATAAAGAGGAGCTGTGCCCAATCTAGAAAACATAGAAGTCTTAGTAGATGTATAAGTCAGAAGTTATTCAATCAAGGTGACTTCTGTAAGTGCCACACCCTCTAGCAGTGTTTACATAGAAGAGAGATCTCATTAGAATGAACATTGGCTTAAATAAGATTAAGCTGGGAGTGAGCAAAACAACAAAACTCCCAGATTAGCTAAACATGTCCTCTAACAATGTAGGAGATGGAAAGGAAGAGGAGGTGGAATCATTTATGGTTTTGACCTTAGAATTCCCGCGGCCCGTGATAACTCTGCACTTGGTCGGAGTTTGGGTTGCCAAATTGTTCAAGGGCTAATAGAGACCTGTCATGGGAAGAATAGACTGTGAATTCTATAAAATATCAGGCCTGGACCTTGGCTCAGAGAACAGCAATTTACTTTGGGGCTTATTCATCAACATAGCCTTTCATTTTTATGTGGATTCTTTTCAATGTCAAAACAACTGATGCATTGTCTGAACTGCACACAATTCATTTACAAGCATCTAGATGTGCGGCAGGGTGACTTATAGGGCTGGCTCAGCAGAGCTGACGTGTTCCAGGCAAGTTCAGCACCTGAAAGAGCCACAAAAATGTCTTTCCAAATTCCAGGACGACAACTTCACTTTCCAAGACCAAAGTAACCCATTTATGAAGCGTGGTTTAATGTCTGCTAAAAGGATTTTCCTACTCCGTATCTGCCCCTAACAAGGGTCAAGTCGGGAGACCGAGCGTCACAGACTAACTCCCTGCCTGTTCAATCAGAAATGCCTCTCAGTCTTCCAAACTGAGAAATGAAATACCGGCCTCTTCCTGAAGGCTCCCAGTGACAAATGCTCTTTAGAGACCCAAAGAATGAAAAATGAGCCACGCCAAAAAATGCCGCTATTGCAAGGGTCAGGGGCCGAAGGGATAGTACAGTAAGTGGGCATTTACCTATATGTGACTGATCTGGGTTCTGTCTCTGGTACCTCATAGGCACCCCCATCCCCAAGCACTGCCAGGAGTAATTCCTGAGTGAAGAGCCAGGAGTAACCCTGAGAGCCCAAAGAAAAACAGAAAGTTAAAAATTACCCAAGAGCAAATATGAAAATTGAGTCAGAATTGTGGGAGCAGCCCCAAGCTGGGCTTCACAACAAAGCCTCTGTGAACAGCCCTGCCCCACAGGGGCCATCAAAGCCCACCTGCTGGACGAGGGCCTCCCCCACCTGCACACACGCAGCCCCTCCTGGCTACCACACTACTCCCCAGTTCTGGTCACAGGTATGCTGTCCATTTAACTGATGCTTTCAGTTTATCTTCTTCCTTCCTTCCTTAATGCAGGCTCTGTGAGTCAGAGATTTTGATGAATTTTCTGCAGGCCTGTTTTTTTTTTTTTCCAGTCCTCAAAATAGCACAATACAGCAGATGCTTAAGAAAATCTCGGGAGTGGAGATGAATGAATCTTCCCTACATGTAGTGGGGAGGGTTCAGTGAGGTAGACAGGTGCCAGAGAGACAGTCAAGGCCTGAAGACATTTGCCTTGTACGCTGCCAATGGCAGTTCGAAGCTTGGCACTACGTGCGCCTGGGCCCAAAGCCAGAAGAGACTCCATGGACAACAGGAAGGCCAAATGCCCAACCCTGAAAGATGAGGCTTCCCAGGGAGGATTTAATGAGATGTAAACAAAGACTGACTAGCAAATGTCATTTATTTATTTATTGCTTTTTGGGTCACACCTAGCGATGCTCAGTGGTTGCTCCTGGCTCTGCACTCAGCAATTACTCCTGGCGGTGCTTGGGGGACCATATGGGATGCCGGGGATCAAAATGGGTTGATGGTGTGTAGGACAAACACCCTACCTGCTGAACTATTGCTCCTGCCCCTAAATTTATTTTAATATTCATTTGTAGCAATACAATGTGGACTGTAATAAACTATGGGATTCAAAATAAAATAAAGTGAGTTATAAGAACTGTGAAAGTTTGGAATCATTAAAAGTTAAAAAGAAGTGGTGCAGAGACAGTATAGCAGGTAGGGAAGTGGGCTTGAGTGCCCACAACCTGAACTGAATCCTTAGCAACCCATGTGGCGCCCAGCACCACAGACTGTGATCCCTGAGCACAGAGGCAGGAGTAAGCCCTGAGCAACCAGGTATGGACCAGAAACAAAACAAAAAGTGAATAAGAAGTAAAAGAACTGAATGATTCAGGGTATGCCAAAATAGAAATAACTGAGGTTTGTGATATAACCCAGCGCTGTGTGTGACCTGTCACCTACGCAATTAAAGAAAACAAAATAATCTATCAAAGCTGCCTAAGAAAGTAGCAGGTCCAGAAGGGAGGGAAAGCAGGAAGGAGAAAGCCTCAGAGAAAGAAGGTACGCTGAGCAAACAGGCTGGAGACAAGTCTTCACGCAGTCGTGACTTGGGCATTGACGAGGACAGGGCCGAGACCAGTGACGGATGGGCCCGGACTGGCAACCTGGTCAGCGCATGAGGCACTGGCACCGTGAGAGATTGGCCAGGCCCTGAGTGTGACAATGTGAAATGAAACTGTGAGCAGCAACCAGTGCTCGCCAACCGACCCCAGGTTTGCACTCGAGCTCTGCCCACGCCGCCTGTCGGGAAGCTACTGGGGTCCCCAACAATATCAGAAAATGAGTTCCCTTCTACCTTTGAGGCCGGCAGGGAATGGATTAAAACTCAGGAGTCAGCCTAGTTCCAAAAGGCTTTTATTAAAACAAGTTCCACTACTAAATCAAGATAATGGAATTCCCCAGTTCTTTAGCTCTTTGTCAGAACTCTGACCAGGCACTTGGGCTCAAGTCTCCCACCAAAGTGGATCGATGTGCCTCAGGTCAGTCCCCTTATATATCCAAAAGTAATCCTATCTTCAGGGAGAGTCGTGTCAACAAAGATCAACAAATCAGCTTCTAGTTGCAAATGTAGGGTGGTGCCACACTAGGGTGGTACCAGACTTGTTTCAGGTCTAAACAAATGATTATGCTAGGGACTAGTCCCTTTCTCCAAGATTATCTCATATGTCAGAATACTGGAGAGTGAGGGAGAGCTGGTATAAAGAAATACATCTCAATGGATGCATATTCATGGGAAGAAACAGATCATAATGTCATGGGTTTCATGTAATCTAGACGGTACCAACAAGGCCCATCTATTTTCTGTTCTGCACCAAGGTGATTCTGAGTATCTTATCCTCTGTTTACTGAAAGGGTCATGCTCACCTGCTTGAGGGCAAACTAGTATGTTCCTTCCTTTGATCTAAGTATCTCATGTAGCCAGTGTGGCTGTCTCCTGGTAAATTCTAACTGTCCCACTCTGGGACCAGTGGGTATTAAGAGGGATTGTGCCCAATCTAAATAACATTGAAATCATAGTAGAGATTATAATAATAATATTCATGAATTACTAATTCAGAGTAAAAATGACTCCTAAAACTGCCACACCCTCATCAGTGTTTACACAAAAGAGAGATCTCACTGAATGAACTCTGGCTTAAGAACATGTAAATAGCTTAAAACGTAAGTAAACAACAAAGAACCCAAGCTAGCTAGGCCTCATCATCCAACAATGCCCAGCAGACAGCCTAGAAGAGAGAAAGCCCCAAGACAAGACAGCGAGCCCCAGACTCACACCTGGACTTTACTGGAGTCAGGATTAGAAGCAGGATGAGACATGCCTGTAAGCAGCACAACTCGTGCCCCCTGGGAAACTGCAGCTTTGATCAGAGCAATGCTCAGGGTAGTGTCTGGTCTGAAAAGGAGAGTGGACTGGAGCAGAGCAGGCTGCAGGCTCATAGCAAGGAAGTTTCCTTAGAGTAAGGGAGAGTGGAGCACTGTGTGTCGAGTCTCCTTAGAGTAATGGAGAGCGGAGCACTGTGCATTTGGTCTCCTTACAGTAAGGGAGAGCAGAGCACTGTGTATTGGGTCCGAACTTAGACAATACAAGAGAGCCCAAGACTCCCACCAAAGAGAGAGGATCTCACCGAGAGGAGTCCAACCCAAATGAAGGGCAAAAGGGGCGAGTGCCACAAGTCAGTCCCTTTATATACACCAAAGTAATCCTATCTGTGGACAGGGAGGGTCCTGTCAACAAAGAATAATAGCCACACCCTATTACAGGTTTAAACAAATGATTACCCAAGGACTAATCCCTTCTTCCGAGATTATCTCTTATGTAAAACACTGGAGAGAGAGAGGGCTGATATAAGGAAATACATCTTAATGTCTTGGGCTTCATGTAATCTAGATGGTACACACAGGGTCCTTCTTTATTATCTGCACCAGAGTGATTCTGAGTACCTTGTTTTCTGTATACTGAAAGGGTCATGCTCGCCTACTTGAGGGCAAACTAGTATGATCCTTCCTATAGTCTTCCTATAGTCTCAACGTAGCCAGGGTGGTAGTCTCCTGGTAAATTCTAACTGTCCCACGCTGGGTGCAGTGGGTATAAAGAGGGGCTGTGCCCAATCTAGATAACATAGAAGTCTTAGTAGATGTATAAGTCAGAAGTTATTCAGAGTCAAGGTGACTTCTGTAACTTCCATACCCTCTATCAGTGTTTACATAGAAGAGAGATCTCATTAGAGTGAACCTTGGTTTAAGAACATGTAAATAGATTAAGCTGTGAGCAAAGCTCCCAAGCTAGCTAAGCCTGTCATCCAACATGGAGAGTGGAGCACTGTGTGTTAGGTCTCCCTTAGAATTAAGGGCGAGCAGAGACTCTTCGTTGTGTTTTTCTTATCTTAGAGCTTTTCACAGTCATGGAAGACACAAAAATAATCTTTCAAATAGGACAATTCAAAATGGAAAGCTGTGTGCCCTGACGCTGTAGTACAGCATGTGAGCAGCTCACTGCGGGTGACCCTGTCAGTCTGGCCCTCACATGATCTCATGAGTCTTCCCAGGGGTGATCCCTGAGCACTGAACAGGAATCAACACTGTACACTACCAGGAGTGCTCCCTCCAAGAAAAAAAAATGAAACTAAACAAAATATGACGATTATGCCAGCAGTACTCCACCCTTACAGCAAGCTGCAGCCCCAGTCAAACCAAAATAACGGCATTTAAGAATTTTTAAGAAGGAAAACAGGCAGATTAGGGAGTGAATTTCTTTTCACAAAATAATTATGAAACGATACAAATGATCTCATTGAAAATGCCTTGGCACTGGGCTTTACCGACCCACCTTAGAAGCAGGCTGGAGGGGTGGGGAGGTGCGGCGCTACTGGTGACGGAAGCTGACTCTAGCGGTGGGCTCAGTGCTGCAATACTGTATGTCGAAAACGCGAACGAGGGGTAATTTTGTACATCACAGTGCTGTAAGTTTTTCAAAATTAAAAAAATCACAAATATTTCATTCCATGGTAAGTAAAATGAGGTTCATTTATTAAAGCAGTTCTACTTCCTTCCATTCAGTAAATTTGTTCCTTTTGGTTGATGCCTGGTGATGCTCACAGGTTCCTCCTGGCTCTCTACTTAGAAATTACTCCTGGTGGTGCTCTGGGGACCATGGGGATCTTAGCCAGGTCGGCTGTGTGCAAGGCCAACACCCGACCTGCTTTACTATCGCTCCAGGAAAACAAGCCTTTTCCTCGTGATTGCTTAAAGCCGACCATCTCGGCGAGACCAGGCTCCCAGTGGGCCCAGAGGCTCCATGGAGACACCTAGAATATGAGCGGTCTCAGGGAGGGAGGGAAGAGAGCTTGACAGACACTGTCTTCATGTGGCTGAGGAAGGGTGTCCACTCCACCCTTGACCACACACTGACCCCATGCGTGAAAACCGCTCTGGAGGAATGGCCACCGAAGCAGCTATCAGCACGGTCGGTGACTCTGGAGAGCTCAGGGGGCCTTGCCCCCTCACATTCCGCAACCCCATCTCAGCTGCAGAACTTGGGATCCCACCAGGCCCTTGGGAGGACAGCTTCTGGCCATGCTTCTCGTGCCCACCATTCTGGGGCTGTGCAGAGTGTGGGTCCAGGCACCCCGGAGCATAGGGCAAGGCAGGATGAGCTGGTAGAGAGGGAGGCATGCCTGGAGTGGCCCAAGCGGGGCTGGACCTCAGCTCTGCTCAGTGTGGACTAAGGAGCTCCTTGTCCCAGTGGGCACACTATCACGGGCTTCGGTCTGAGACCCATCGTGGTTCCCCTTATATACACAAGGGGAAAGACGTTAAGTGTCCAGGTACGGCCTGGCCTGGGGTCTCAGTGCCCAGGCAGGGGTCAGCCCCAGAAAAGCCTTTGGAAATCCTCGCATGCAGCAGAGCCTGTGATCCCTTCTGAAGGAGACTGTGCTCCACTCTCAAAGCACAAAGGCAACCCACACACTAATGAGAAATAAAAAATGTAGAAATTAGGTCAGGAGTATTTGTAAGCAGTTGAAAGTGGAAGGTATCAAAAGACAGCACAAAGGGATACTAAAAATGCTAGTTAAGGCTATTGATTTTCTGCCTATCCCCTCAGAATTTACCAGGAACGAATAAACAGCACCCCCCCCCTGTTTTGGAGTCTCTTGTTTCAGGAACAACTGTTCTAAAACTTACAACATCCTTCACAATAGCAGGCAGTCACCAGCCACGGTGTGGAACCAATCATGGCCCAACTTTGGTGTCAAATAAAATCTAGTTTCTGGGCATATTCTGGGCAGTTCATCACTCTCTCTCTCGGGATAAAAGCGACGACTACTCCCCCCACTGAACTTGGACAGCTCCTACCAAGTATGAGCCCCGCGACTCCTGACACACCGCTGCTTTTACGGATCAGTGAAACATCTGGGGCTCTCCACAAACCCCGTCTATGAGTGAGAACGAGCACTGACCCCCCAGCAGGCACCAGAGCCCGGCCACATCCCAGAGACCTGGTCCCAGGTTGGCCAACGTGGCGGCTCCAGGTGAGGGGGCAGGCTGGTGCTTGTTTTAGCTCCATCGCCAGGGGAGTGAAGCACCCCGAGGTTACGGCATATCTTCTGGGTGTTCAAATCTGAGCTTCTCCTATGTCGGGGAGTTGTTGGGGTCCCCAACAGCATACGGACAGAAGTTCTCTTCTACCGCCGAGGCCACCGGGAACAGATGAAAACCCATCTGAGTCTGGTGCAGTTCCAAAAGGCTTTTTAATAGTGCTACAAGCTGTACCACCGCAATTCAATATAATGGAAGACCTCTAGCTCGGGTCAGAACGTAGACCATACACAGGGGCCCAAGTCCAAAGAGGATTCCACTAGAGAGAGTCCCACCAAAGTGGATCCCACAAGAGAGAGAAAGTACCTCAAGGCAGTACCCTTATATACACAAAAGTAATACTAACTTCAGGGAGGGTCCTTCAATAAAGATCAACTAAACAGCTTCTAGATAGTAGAAGAGTATAGAAGGGTGGTACCACACCCTTCTACAGGTCTAAACAAATGATTATGCCAGGGCCTAATCCCTTCTTCAGGAATTATAAGATTATCACTTATGTAAAACACTGGAGAGAGAGGGTTAGTACAAAGTAATAAATGCTAATTCCATGGTCTTCATGTAATCTAGATGGTACCCACAAGGTCCTTCTTATTTATTATCTGCACCATGGTGATTCTGAGTATCTTGTTCTCTGTAATCTGAAAGGGTCACACTTGCTTGCTTGAGGAAAAACTAGTATAATCCTTCCCATAATCTTAAACAATAGTCTCAATGTAACCAGGGTGGTAGTCTCTTGGTAAAATCTAACTGTCCCACGCTGGGACCAATGGGTATAAAGAGGAGCTGTGCCCAATCTAGATAACATAGAAGTCATGGTAGATATATAATAAGTCAGAAGTTACTCACTCAGAGTCAAGGTGACTTCTGTAACTGCCACACCCTCCGTCAGTGTTTACATAGAAGAGAGATCTCATTAGAATGAACTCTGGCTTAAGAACATGTAAATAGATTAAACTGAGTGGATAGATGAAATAGACTAAACAGCAAAGCTCCCAAGCTAGCTTGGCCTGTCATCCATACTCCTGAGCCTTGATGATGTTGACCCCAAAGCCTGGCCCGGGTCTGCCCTAACATGTCTCTCCTTGGCCCCACGCTCCCTCCTGCTGGCAATGAATTCACTTGGTGTGGGTAGAGCAGAGATGCCAACACCTTGGGTAAGACACACTTCCTCTTCTCTGCAACAGGTCAATAAGCCCAGAATTCGACTGGATTTAGAGCCACTTTGTAATTTATGTCAGAGTTAAAGCTCAGTGCAGGATTCCATCAGAGCCTGCCACATGCATAATGGGTTCCTTTTCTTTCCCAGGTGGGAAACGACAAGTCTGGGAGCCACAGTCCATACCCAGCCAGGAGTGGAAATGGAAAGTCAGCACTAACAGAGCCTGTGAGCAGAGCAGAAACAAAGCAGCAATGTGGCAGCAACGGCCATTTCCAAACACCCGCAAGCTAAAGGCCATCTTCAGTGGTAGGAGCTCATCGCTGCACGCAAGTGCTTCGCATGACCAATGCTGCTCAAGTGTGGGAACAGTTCATGGCTTCTAAATCCTCCTCTTGGCTTGGCCAGCTGGAAGTGGACATCACTGAAAGCAGCAGCAAAGAGCAAAGTCAGCTCTGGAGATGCTCAGGCCATCGGCTGAGGACGAAGTCAGCCCTGAGGTAAATGCACCTCACGGCCTGTTCACACAGACATGAGCTACCACATTCACTCAGTCAAGGGATCGCCCCTAAAGTAAATGTGCCTCACGCCCCATTCGGCGCAGACATGAGCTACCACATTCACTCAGTCGAGGGGTCGCCCCTAAAGTAAACGCACCTCACGGCCGCTCACGCAGACATGAGCTACTACATGCACTTAGTCAAGGGGCCATATACTGCGGAGGGCGCCCACCTTGCATGCGCCGACCTGGGCTCGATCTGCAGCATCCCATATGGTCCCCAAGCACCACCAGGAGTAATTCCTTACTGCAGAGCCAGGACTTACCCCTGAGCATTGCTGGGTGTGGCCGCCCAAAAGAGAAGCCCTACATAGCCTGATTAGCGTCAGTGCTTATCTGTAATTCAGTCCCAAGACCAGGTTTATATCAGGAGGGTTCCACTCTCCCAGCTCAACCATGTCCCACGGAAGACACTGTCTCGAGAGTTCCCGCTTTGGACCTTGCAGAAAGTGAGATGGGTAAGGATAAGGCCACGATGCATCCAACGTCCAGGACACAGAGCATGAGAACAAACTGACTTCTTCTCTTTTCTGCTCCTTCCCTGGCAGTGGCAGGCAGGAAGATGAATCAACTGTGTGTCTGTCATTTCAGAGCACCACATCTGACATGAGATGTGGACACCAACGACACACCAGCATGCTGGTACTGACCGTGTTCAGACAAGAAGCAACAGCTGCTCCTAAGGAGCCTCAACTACTGACATTGGCATCGCCTAAACAATCCAGGCACGTGTGTGGGACCATCTGTTAACTCCAACACAATAAAGAGTTTCGAGGATCCAGAGAAATAATTCAGTGGGCAGGGTGCTTACCTTGTATGTGGGAAACCTGAACTGGGCATTCCCAACATACCCAAGCCCTGCCCGGAGTGATCCCTGAGTGCAGAGCCAAGGGTAAGCCCTGAACACCTATGTGTAGTCACCCCCAAAAAAAAAAAGACAAGAATAAAAAGTTTTGAAACAAAAATAACTGGCACAGATGGATGCAGGGACAAAGAGACTCTCATTCATTACTGTTGGGAATGCCAACTGGTCCAGCCTTTCTAAAAAACAATGACTATTCCTCAAAAAACTAGAAACTGGGCTTCCGTATGATTCAGCAATTCCACTTCTGGAAAAATACTCTGGGGACCCCAAAATACACAGCAGAAACAACACCTGTACTTCTATGTCCACAGCAGCACTACTCATAACAGCCTGAATCTGGACACAACCTGCGTGCTAGAGAACAGAGGAATGGATAAAGAAAACAGAGTGCATTTACCAATGGAATACTACACAGACACCAAGGAAAATGAAGCCATGAATATCACTTATACATAGATGGCCATGGAGAGTGTCATGCTAAGTGAAGTGAGTCAGAAGCTGGGGACATAGATTGGTTACACTTATTTGTGGGATATAAAAAATAGTATTACTTCTTGTATCACTTGTGTTCCCATTGTTCATCAATTTGCTCAAGCGGACACCAGTAACATCTCCATATTTCCTGTCACATGCTAGTGTAGCCCAACGGCAAATGCTGGCTCCAAAAACATGAAGAGTCTCAGACTATTCCCTTCAGGTCATGGGAATGAGGTCTATAATTGTTACTGGTTCTTGGCATATCAGATATGACAAAGGTAGCTTACCAGGCTCTACCGTGCGAGTGAGATACTCTTGTAGTAGCCTCTCATCTCGTGCATGTATTGATGAGCCAGGGATAGATCGGCTTTTCTGCTGGGTGGAGTCCGGATATTGAAAATGGCAGACCTCATGGTGTGGGGGGTTCCCCTCTGGCTTCTTGCGAGGCTCTGCTGGGATGGTGGGCCAGGGCTAGAACCCACCTTCCCTTCTGGGTGTTTCATGATCATCTGGGCACAGGGAGAATCCCATCAAAACCTCGCAAGAAGCCAGAGGAACCCCTACACCATGAGGACCGCCATTTTCAACCTCCATACTCCACAGCTCGTCAGAGCTCCACCCAGCAGAAGATCTGATCACAGCCCTGCTCGTCAGAGTCTCACCTTACAGCCCTCCATTTCAAGCCCAGGTATGCCTGATCCAGAGACTCAGACACAGAGGAGAGCTGCTACCAGTTCTCCCTGTGCCCAGCTGATCATGAGACGCCCAAGAGGGAAGTCAGGTTCCAGCCCTGGCCCGCCATCCCCAAACAAAGATAGTATGAACCTAATACCTAAGGTCAGTAGAAACAAGGGCCAGGACTGGTCAAATGCCAAGGGAGAATGCAATTGGAATTCAGAAGGGACCACTGAGACAATGATGGCTGGAAATGATCACTTGGGATAAAACTTAAGTGCTGAAAGTAGGTAAAGAAACAACCATGATAACATTAGTGTCTATACTGCAAACCAAAAATCCCAAAAAGGAGAGAGAGAGAGAGAAAGAAGAAAAAGCGTCTGCCTAAGTGCAGGGGCAGATGTGGCAGGGAGAAACTGGGGATATTGGTGCTGGGAAACACATGGCATGACTGGACCCCACCCAGGAACAGCTTTGCATCTGTGCATCTCACAGTGATTCAATTAAAAAATTCATTCCATTAAATTGAATTCAAAAGGTTTTTAAAGTTTTGACAGTGTTCCAAAAGTCAGAAAGTCACAGTATAAGGCACCTAGTTTGGGTCACACCCCCTGTGCCCTAATGTTAGCTTTACGATGACCCTGACGTGGCTCGAGGCGTGGCAGGAAGCCTGGGAAACACGAGGAGCGCCCCTAGGCCATTGGGACAGGCGGATTCCCTCCCTCACCGTCTCACTGTTCTCTTCCACAAGGCTGGGCCCACCTCCCCGGAACAGTCCAGAACATTCTGCACATCTCTGCACTCCTCGGCCTGCCGCCTCCCTCAGCTCTCCAGACATACGCCATAACCTACTGAGAATCAAGATTCCATTCCGCAGAGGACCAGGCCTCCCCTGGGGCGGCCTTCACAGCGTGTTGCATTGCCGCAGAGCTAATGGCTTGATTCCAAGCTCCATCTTCTTCATTAGATTGCACACCCCTGACTCGCCAGGAGTTCATTCTTTGCACAAAGAAGTTCTTCCCTCTACACTAACTGAAGATATTTAAGACTGGGGACTGGAGAGTCATTAAATCAGCCCAAATAAACTTGGTCTTTATTAAACCTATACATTTACTCAATGGCTGCTCGTCCCCAGCAAAGGCAATGGACACTTAGGCTGTCCATGCCCCAATTCATTTCCCGGTTATCCGCTAATCGTGTTTCCGCCAGGTCGGCTTCCTTTAGCCCTGAGCCCCTGCGAGGTCGGGAGGACATGAGTCACACGAAGGTGCCCCCAGTGACAGTCCCGCCTGAAGCTTCCTCAGGCTTCCGTCAGGGAAGCAGGAGCATGTCTGTGAGGGAGGCCATGCCCTCCGGCCTTGCCTGCCACCCGGCCTTCTCTGGGCCGGGTGCTGAGGGATAAGCACAGAAGCATCTTTGCGGGGGGGCCAAGTGTCCAGTTAACTCTCCCTGCTAGCTTGCTTCTTGGGGTGGGGGAGAAATTCTAGTGGGTTGTGGGTCAAAGGGAAGCCCAAGCTCCCTGGGTCTCCAGAGCCAGGCTGCCCCCACGGTGTGAGTGGCAGCCAGCGTGCTCACCTGTACTGGCTCTGCTCTCGGCATCCCCAAGGAAGCAGCTGCACTACAACCTGAACAGAGGCCACACATCATGGCCAGCTCCACCCCTCCACTGGGTGCCGCCAAAGACAGGCCGACTTTGCTACAGGTTCCTTTTGCCCTTCTGGGTGCCTGACAATGAACCTGTCCACGGCTCTGTTTAATAAAATACCTTCCTAATCTGCTACAATGACATAAGCACACACACACAGATACAAACGGCCTCAGCCTGTGCAGGACCATTTATCCTCTGTGCTCCCGTGTGTGTGTGTGTGTGTGAGTGTGTGTGTGAGAGAGTGACACACACACACACACACACACAAGCTCATCTATGAATGTCTATTCCTCACACAACCCAACGCCTGCAGTTGCCATAGATCATAACCTCAGTCCCAAACAAGACTTCTCTAGCACTGCAACATTTCCTAGAGGCAGGGCAGCGACCTCGAGAATGGGTCACCAGCTTTACCTGCCTGCTGCCTAGCTCCAACCGCTGCAGAGAGAGAGAGAATCGGAAGGAAAGAGGACTCCGCCCCGCTTCTAACCTTGCCAGGACCCTGGGGTGCCTGTTGTCATTCTACTTCTTGGGAATATATCAGGCCACTCGGTTTTCAATCGCAAACCAAGAGGGGAGCTTGGGAGGAGTCTGCAGGTGGCTCAAGCCACGCCCGGGACAGTTGTCAGCAAGCTGCATGACTGTGACGCCCAGAGTGGCCAAGGCAGCCCACAGCTCTTGAAAGTCCCTGGCCGAGGTCGTCCCCAGAGGTAGGTTCAGAAATGCCGCTCTCAGCTGGTGTGGCTTAGACTTTCAAGGCGCTTCAAAGAACCTAAAACACGCACTTATGTTTGTAGAAATTCAGCCCTGATAAGAAAGCACTTTTTTATTTTCTCGGCTGGAGAAAATGTTACAGAATGCTAAGAAAAGTCATGTTACTGCAAATAGCGCCAGACTTTTTTCTCCTGCAGAACAGCGGTGAGGAGCATCCACGTAGCGACAGTCCTTCAGGCGCGACGCCGGAAGTTTCCCCGTGACAGAGTAATTAGACTTTTGTGTGGGAGGTGGAGGACCTACAGAAAACCAAAGTTTCCATGGAAAAGTCTCTCCTGGATCACAGTGTTTCATGTCTATGTGTTCATTGGTCTCTGAATTTCATATAAAAAAACACATATTTAGATATATAGTTACTTGCATATGTGAAATATGTACTGGCACGTATCATAGATACACAGGCAATTTGCACTAGATTTAAGACATACATGGGTGGGATGGAGCAACAGCTGCACGTGCTGTGTACGAATCCGATCCAGGACCCATCCCCAGAAATTCATAAGGTCCCCCAAACCCTGCCAAGAGTGAACCCTGAGTGAGAGCCAGGAGGAAGCCTTGAGCACTACCAGATGTGACCCCCAAATCAGGAATAAGGGGAAGAAATATGTGTGTGCCAATCAAAGAAAACTGTATAATGTTGGCTTTCAGAGTTTTATATCAATTACATTTAATATTTTTATCACTTCTCAAAAAGTACCTTAAATAAATTCTCATTTCCACCTCAGAGGAGTTTCTGGAGCAGACAGTACTTTGCAGAATGAACTAGGCTGAGGACTTGGTTACAGCAGCCCCTAACTCGGCGCCCCAGATAGCTGTGGACACAGGCCTCCATCCCATGGGTGGCCAGTTCTGGTTATCCCAGCCCCAGGTGCTCAGAACAGGTAACCTGAGCTTGCCCTGGCCCTCACCCACAACACCCGGATGTCCTGTAAAGTCACCGCACAGCCCTTCTGCCTGCCGCTAGGCAGTGAGCTGTTGACCTGTCGGAGGTGATTTCTGAGCCCCTCCGCAGGGCCCTCTGCTGGGTGGCTCCGCAGTCCCTGAAAGTCACCCTGCTTCCTACTTCCGGACACCTTTCTTTGGTGCCCTCTGCTCAAAGTCTCCCACCCCAGGGAGTCCCTGACCCTTCCAGACCCCCTATTCTGGCCAGGGCAGTATGAAAAAATGTTTGAAACAGACGGGCTCCATCAACCCAAGCCCCGCACCAGCATGCAACAGTATTTTCCCCCATATTACATTTCCCACCTTGCTGGTGTCAACCCAGTCTTCCCATGGCCCTAGCCAGTGGCCTGGAGGTGGACACAGCTCTAGGGAAGAAACCCACAAGGGCCACTGTGAGATCTCCCCTCTCGGCTCTGCAGACATCTGTGGATTTCCTCAAGCAGCCATCCCAGCATGCCCCGTGAGACGGGTCTCTCAACGGCAGCTTTTTCCTTCCAAACTAACATACCTCTTTTATCAAGTAGATGGATGCGAAGCCAAACACAAATCCTCAAACAAAGCTAGAAATGTCAGAATGCTTAAGGACGATATGGCTTAAAAATCAGTTTGCATAGAACGGTAATAACACCCAGGAAAGTCAGCCTGAAAGTACCACAAAGAGTGACCAGGTGGCTGGCACTCACACTGGCAGATGCGGCTCACAGTGGTCACTGGTCACCACGCTGGGCAGCTGGGCAGGAAACGACAGCCCAGGGAAGGGTTGTAATTTCTGTCCAGCAGCAGAGACAGGCCAACCTTCTCAACTAGCTCTGGGGAAAAAAATAAACCTGGGAGTCTAGTATATTCCAACCAGCAGTGCCCCGTAGCATGAAGGACCTTTGCCAGCTGATGTTGTCGTCTCTACTCACTGCAACGCAGGAGCCCGAGTGAAAGGCAGAGCCTGCGTTCAGCAGCATGGCTGTGACTCACTGAGAAAAGACACTCGGTGGTGATGTTGGCCCGGTGCGTGTGCCAGTCGCAGGCGGGAGGCTGGTACCTGGACCGGTGCATGCGCCAGTCACAGGCGGCAGGCTGGTAGCTCCTCCATTGGAGCCTGTTCTGGCTGGCATGGGGCGCACTGCCAGGTCAACTGAAGTGGGGCCTGCAGCAAACGGAGAGACAAATCGTGTCCTTCTTACACAGAGCATCAGTGAAACAGAAACCAGAGGACATACTAATGTGATGGCCAATTCCTTACCAGTGCGGCTCTGGCCAAAGCTATACAATGTATTTCTATTAAGTCTTTCTATAGATAAGGGATTGTATTATTAATAAGAACTGATGTAGTGGGAATTTATTTTTTAAATTAGCATTTATTCCTAGAGGCAAGCACTTCTCCTGGCAGAATTGGGATGCTATGACTCTCTTTATCTAGGAATTGGACATGGGGTAAATTAATATTTGGAAAACACAGTCAATAATATTTTTAATTTTGTGCCACAATATGTCAACTCTCCTTCCCCAGATGGATGTCAGCTTTAAATCCTCCTAGTTAATTATCTCCTCTCTAGGGCACCTACAGTCCTGTTGGCCGAAGGAAATAAATATGAAGAGACCAGCGGATCAATTTGAGGATTTATATCACAGACTCTACGTGGCAGGGCTGTACTCCCTTTGTTTCAGACTCGGCTTCCTGAGCCCTCCTGGCACATATTAAACACGAGACTTGCTGAGGAAAAGCCCAGACGCTTCAATCACAGCTTAATTGCTTGTGAACTAGATTCTCACATTCCTCCAATAACAGAAGAAAATCTTCATCAACAACTAAGTGAAGACAATATCCGGGTGCTGAGGAGGTTTGCAGCCCTGCTATTTTTAATGGTGCTTAGTGAAAGACCAGCGAGGACAGACAAACGAGGGGGCTAGGAGCAAAGACGAAGCGCTGCTGGGTTCTGGGGCCTACCTGCCTCCAGAAACGCCTTGAAAAGTTTGTGGGAATGTAAATACATCACAGGCCACCATCAATATTCATGAGGTTCTCAAGAATACAGGTAGATAAATCAGAACCATGGAAAATTTGCCAAAAGTTGAAATAACGTTGTCAAATGAAATTTTCGGAATAGCGATTAACTGCAACTTACAAATGCAAATAGATATTTCCTCTATTTCCCGCATGCTACTATGTGGGTGAGAGGACGCATACATTTTACAAATGGCACGCGGCAATTACCCAGTGCTTACCCACTCGTTCTAAGTTACATAAAGTCTATACAATCAAATATTGGTTATAAGGCCCTAGGAAGTCTTGACTTGTGTGACTGCCCACCTGTTAACATGTCATCTGCATGCAAAGCATTCGGTAATATCACTGATACCGACATATCTAAACTTTTCCACCATTTTTTAATGTCACTCAGTTATCAATTATGATTCAGCCTGAATGACTTCTGTATCACTGTATCACTGTCTTCCCATTGTTCATCGATTTGCTCGAGTGGGCACTAGTAACATCTCCATTAGTCCTGTCACAAGCAAGTGTAACCCACGGGCATCTGCTTGCTCCAAGGACAGGAAGAGCCCCAATCTATTCTTCAGGTCATGGAACTGAGGTCCATAATTGTTACTAGTTTTTGGCATAACAAGTAAATAAAACATGGGTAGCTTGCCAGGCTCTGCCATGTAGGTGGTATAGTCTCGGTAGAAGGCTCTCATCTCGAGCATTTACTGATGAAACTTAAAGGGGGAGATCAGGTTTTCTTGGATGGAACTCTGAAGAACTATGGAGTCTGGATGCTGAAAATGACTGAACTCTTGATGTATGGGTTGCTCTGGCTTCTTGCTAGGCTTACTGGTATCAGTTAGAACCTGTCTAGAACTATATACAATGTATAAATGTGGAAAGATCTTGGGAAGGACCTTATCCTAAAATCAGCATTCTCTAAGAATATTGTGCAGCTGCTTTTGCGCTCATGCGCCAAGGGACATGTGGGCCTGGCGTGGGTGGGTCTCTCTCTCCGGGGCAACTGGCATGGAGGCGGAGGAAAGGGCAGGGCCCAAAACTCCACTCCGAGTCCGGCCAGTGTGGTCTCTCACATGAGAGCAAACCCTTGGAGCAATGTTGGACTTGGCCTGGGGCTGGCCGAGCCCTTACCGGGAGGTCAGCTTCATGGGTTGCTTCCACGTGGGCGGGCCAAGCAGCAAAGCTGTGGGTCTGAAGTGGATCATATACACATAATAGTAAAACTTATTGGAAATTACTGATACTTCAAAAATCTACTGAAATATGTGTAGACACTTAAAACCATTAACAAATTACATTCTTCAGAAATAGTGGCTTTATGTGCCTTTTTATAAATGCATTCTCACTGAATTTAATGCTGTCTATGGTCAAATAAAGTATTGAATAATTAGAGAAATTGTTAAATGAGTATTAGTACAAAGAACATAGAAATATCAGTGATGGTCTTGCAATAATTATAACAATGTATACTTCCTCTCCCTGAGTTCTCTAGAATATATAAACAAAAGGAGAGTTTATGTGCTAATGCTTTAAGGACAACACAGATCTAGGTGTACTAATGAAAGAAAAGGCATGAGAAATGACAGATAACAAAAGTTTTGCATTTTCCATGTTTCCCACTTTATCAAAAGAACACAGCTAATTTCTGGGTGAAGGGAGGTTTTAGAGGGGTCTTGTGGAACCACCATCTAGTCTACTGTGGGCAGGAAAAGACTGCAGTAAATTTGTTAGTCTTTGCTATTCCTGACTTCTTTTGGACAGAGTTGAACTGCTTAATGACTTATGTGAAATTAAAATTCAATGCTGGGTTTATATTTCCATCTGAATTACTCATTTATCAAGGTGAAAATCATTAACCAGAGTATAAAATGCTTTAGGGGTATGACATGACCCCAGCCCGCCCACCACCAGCATGCCACAGCCGTCGAGGAGAGGACCCTGTCCCCTACAGAACACAGCTTCTTGCCTGAGCCACGGGGATGACGTCAAGATGCTGCTGACAGTATCACAGGGGCCCTATCACATGGAAGTAGATGCAACGGAAATATGCTGTTGGTAGGCAGGACACCAGGAACAGGCTCTGGGAAACAGGGCAGTTCTACAAGAGCAGTGAGCGTGAGGTCGAGACAAGTCCACAGCCAAGGCACCTGCCTTACCTACAGCCAACCTGGGTTTGATCCCTGGGCCCCTAATCCCTCCTAGAGGTGGCTCCTAAGCACTGATCCCAGAGTAAGCACTGAACACCACTGGGTATGGCCCCCAAACAGAAGCAAACACAAAAGAGGTGAGTGTGTGAGGCACGTGGGTAACAGGGAGGAGGGAGGAACCTCCCAGCAGCCTCAGGAGCACTGTCCTGCAGGAGGAGCACCCGGCCTGAGAGGCTTCCCTGGCCTGGCAGGGCCAGCCATGGTCTACCGAAGTGGCCTGGCCTTGGCCGCTTTTAGTGGTGGCCTGGCACATTGAGATGTTTGGGCTGGCACAGAGCCCGTCCGAGCGCACCTGAGGAATTCCAGAACACCCTAAGGCCCACCTCTGAGACCAAGAAGCCAAATGTCCTTCAAGTAGGACACATCAAACATCTTTCTCCTTGAGTCGGCCTCAGCCTCCTGTTTGCAGCCTGTCCCCACACTGGATTTTTATTTTCACTCACTTGTACTGATTCTCTTTCTCTGGTGATGCCACTTCTAGGTGTGCATATGAGTCCTGAAGGCACATGTTGAGAAGTGTCCAAGGAGAAAAGTCGGTGACAGTCAGAAATATGAAGGTACTTAGGAAATAGGCAATATATACCTGGCACACAACAAAAGGAACAACAAGCACTCAGAGAAGAACCAAACCTGAAGGACACATGGAGATGCCGTGGATGTTACTGCATTATCATGTGGATGTTACTACATTATCACACAGATGTTACTGCATTATCACATGGATGTTACTGCATTATCACAGGCAAAATTGTTCAGAGCACTCCTACACCAACTGCACTGAGACCGTGTAGCAGTGGGGAATCCTAATAGCAAAGGATTAAAGAGCAGCTGTAAGTTATTTAAAAGGGCAGCAAAGAGGAGGGTGGTTGTTCTGTGACCTAACTGACAATTACAGTTATCTTAATTATAAGGCATGGCAGAGGCAAAGAAAACTAGTGTTAATATCACATTCTGCCCCACGTATCTCTACATGGGGCAGAGCTGCTACTGGCTCTCCCCTGCTCAGCTGATCATGAGGCACCTGGGAGAGAAGGTGGGTTCTAGACCTGGCCCACCATCCCATTAGAGCCTTTCAAGAAGTCAGAAGAACCCCCATACTATGATGACAGCCATTTTAAACATCCAGATTCCACAGATCATCAGAGCTCCACCCAAGAGAAAAGCCGATCTCTCCGCTGTGCTCATCAGTAAATGCACGAGATGAGAGCCTACTACTGAGAGTATACCACCCGAATGGCAGAGCCTGGCAAGCTACCCGTGTCATATTTGATATGCCAAAAAACAGTAACACTTATAGACCTCATTCCCATGACCTGAAGGAATGGTTTGAGACTCTTCATGTTTTTGCAGCCAGCAGTTGCCGTTGGGCTACATTAGCATGTGACAGGACATATGGAGATGTTACTGGTGCCCGCTGAGCTAATCGATGAACAATAGGGAAGACAAGTGACAAGAGCACACTGTTGTGGGGCTGGAGCAATAGCACAGTGGGGAGGGCACTTGTCTTAAACACGGCAGACCCAGGTTTAATACCCACTATCCCAGATGGTCGCCCAAGAACTGCCAGGAATTATTCCTTAGTGTAGAGCCAGGAGTAACCCCTGAGCATTGCCAGGTGTGATCCAAATAGCAAAAAAGATCACATCATTGAAGGAGTGCAGTCACAGGGACCATGGTGCTGCCCTCGCGGTGTCTTGTGCTCTGCGGGTAAGTAGTGAGTGAGGCTCTATGTCCCTCTGGTGCTCACAGATAACACACGCACAAAGCTTTCCTGCGTGAGCAGCTTTTTTTTTTAAACCCAGACAGCTTTCTGGTGCCAGGCTGAACCGTCCTGAGGAATTCGTGGTCTTGATTTTTGTGGACTGTAGCAACACTGTGTCATCTCCCTAAAATGCAAGTCAGAGGAACTGGTACAAAGGGGCTCAAAGTACATCATTGGCCAGACTGACTCCGTACCCATCTTGCACTGGCCACATGCACTGAAATGCACCAATCTCAGAAATAGGTGAACGCCTCCTCTGACACAAGACAGATTCTAGCGATGTTACCGACATTTGAATACAGATAATTAAAAAAACTTATAAGCACATCTAGTACTTGAATGATTAAAGAAGGTAATTAATTTCATGTGACAATAAAATAACAAACTTTGAATTAAATAACTTGCATCACCTTCTCCTTAACTTTTAGAACATGTCTTATAAGTATAGCCTATGAAAGGGCGAGGTAAGGAACCTAAAACTTTCTCCTGAGTATGAGCAAGTGAAGGATGACAGCGGCTGAGCAGAAGCTCCACAGTGGATAGATTTAGGGTTCAAGCTCCCTTGTGGCTGTTTCTAAAGAAGCAGTCACAGAATTCAAGTTACTGCATTCTCCAGCATCAGTTCCATTGATTTTTTTGTTTTTTGGGGCTTTATTTTGGGGGTGAGGCACACCCAGCGATGAGCTCGGGTTTACTCCAGGTACAGGTTTCAGTGGATATTCTGGGTTATCTGAATCTTTTAAGCCTAAAAAGCTCATCCTGAACCAGCAGCAACTCAGCACCCACACAGAGCCGCGCGAGTGAGGGGCACAGAACCCATAAGCACGACGTCTTACAGTACTGGTCCACTCCGGTCATTCTTAGGGATCCAAACATGTGGAAGAGTTAAATGTTAAGTGAATGTAAGTATAAGATTAAAATAAAGATAAAAGTAACAAAGTTAAAAGCACTGTCACAGAAACCTTACTTTCCTTTGATCTTAACTTTCTTGCAAACTTTTTTTCTGTATTATTCAAAGATTTTATCAAAGTTTCATTTTCTTGGGTTAACCCAGAAAAATATTTATCGTTTCTTTTTTTTGGCAAGGGGTAAGCTTTATCTTTTTTTTGGGGGTACTGTGGCTATACTCAGAGCTTACTCTCAGTTTTGTGTTCAGGGACTGTCGGGGCGCTCCGGGTCCCCGACAGTGCCGGGAAGCGAGTTCCCTTCTACCTCCGAGCCGGCGAGGAATGGATGAACACTCAGGAATCCGATACAGTTTTAAAAGGCTTTACTTATCACAGGTTCAGGCATACAAATCAGCAAAAGGAAAACCCGATGCTTAGGATTCCAGGCTAGAACCCCAGCCACGTAGGCCAAGATGGCGAACACCACGTGTAAAACTTCCAAGGGGAATAAACACTCACAAGGCGAGATCCCACCGGAAGAAGACCAGGAGAGCGGGAACCGGCTAGTTTATACCCCCCGCAACTCAGACCTTCCCATGTCTGACAGTCTCTGGAGCAGCATACCTGGTCCATCCGCCCAGGTCCATCCGCCCAGGTATGCCATTCCAGAGACTGTCAGACATGGGGGCAGAGCTGTTCCCTGCTCTCCCTGTGCACAGCCGTTCATGAGGCAGTCGGGAGGCATGGCGGGTTCTAGCCCTGGCCCACCACCTCGGCAGAGCCTCACAACAAGCCAGACCACCCCCTGTCACTCCACGGGTGCCGCCATTTTCCACATTTGGACGTCCCTCTCGTCAGAACTCCACCCAGAAGACCAGCCCATCACAGCCCGGATCATCGACTCCCACCCTGCAGCAGTTTCTTCCTCAATCTGGCCCAGGTATGCCGCTCCAGAGACTGTCAGACATGGGGCAGAGCTGTTCCCTGCTCTCCCTGTGCACAGCCGTTCATGAGGCAGTCGGGAGGCATGGCGGGTTCTAGCCCTGGCCCACCACCTCTGCAGAGCCTCACAACAAGCCAGACCACCCCCGTCACTCCACGGGTGCCTCCATTTTCCACATTTGGACTTCCCTCTCGTCAGAACTCCACCCAGCAGACCAGCCCATCACAGCCCAAATCATTGACTCCCACCCTGCAGCAGTTTCTTCCTCAATCCGGCCCAGGTACACAAATCCATAAAAATAGAAAAGCGCCACCGGACTCACAGTCATCGGCTGGACAAGACCAAATCCAGACGGTCTCGGATTCCACACCCATTGCTGCGGCCTCCCCAGGCACCCAGCACGGCAAGGTGACAGACAGAAGCATCCTGAGTGAAACAAAGTCCAACTCACTCTCCGACCGGCATTTGCTTCTCAACATTCAAACACAAATACATGTAACTGGGTGTCTCCCTAAGGAACACAGGAGAAAAGCACAGCCCAGTACGAGACCCAACAATCACGTTCTACCTGAGCCCACGAACACGGACGCCCCTTCTTAAACACGCAATCCAGGAGCCACTGACACTGAAGCAAGGCTTCATTTCAACTACACAGATGAACCATAATATGGCCCATGGAGACATATGATTGCTGCCTCCTGCTTCTTCCAGGAGGAAGTCCACCTCTTCCTATTCAAGTGAGAAGATAAATGAATTTGAAAGATATGTAACTTTCACCATTGATGAACTCAGGTGCAGGGATCTTTCGAACAGGGCTATTAATGACTCAAAACTCCAGAATGCAAATGCTACTCTATGGGTTATTCCACATGGCAATCATTCATACTAAAATGACACATTTTAAAATAAGCATTTAGTAAATAGTTCTCAGGTGCATTCCATGAGGCCTCATTTCTCCCTTGTCCTCCCACAAAACTAGGAAAAGCAAATGATCCTCCTCGACAAGAGGTAGAGGGTGATTTGTCTCTTAAAATACAGCAATTTTCCAGGAGTCAGTCTATTGGAGATTTTCAAATCTAGTTTGTGATCACTTGATCACCTGAATCCCGTTATTCAACGAATTGCTCAAGTGGATGCCAGTAATATTTCCATTGGACCCTATCATGTGCCAATGTAGCCCAATGGCATCTGGTTGATTCAGGAATATGAAGAGCCTCAAACCGTTCCTTCAGGGTCTTGACAAAGAAGTCTGACCATCTTGAAGGTGGGCGGCCACGTGATCTTTTGACATCCTGTGGGATCCAGTCAGTAACGGCTCTAGTCCAGCCCATCTGATTTTTGATGCCTTGGCAAATAAGACAGCGGCACTGATTCTGGAACAGTGACAGAGGTCAGAACTCTGGATTCCTTCTCTCACTTGAGTGAGGCGTGATATTCCAAGCATAGCTCTTTCGATTCCTCTCTGGGCGACCCAAATAGCATTCTCATCCTGCTTTCCTAGGGCCCAGGGTCTCTGAGGCGTATGTTAACACAGGGAGAAAGGTGGAGTCAAAGAGATGTGCCCTGAACCGGATGTTCTTTGTCCTTTTAGCTATTTCTTCAATGTCTTTGAAGGCATTCCATGACTCTCTCTTTCTCCTGCGCAGTTCAGGTTTTAGGGTCGTTCATCATGTTGACTTCTCGACCTAGGTACACATAACTGCTACATCCAGAGATGTCTGTTCCATTGAGAGTGAATGGGGCCTCTGGAACTAGTTCATTTTACATAAACATAGTTTTCTTTAGATTGAGCTATAGACCTATCTTTCCACATTCTCAGTGAAAGTCAGCCAGCATTTGTGCCGCCTGGCTAATGTTTGGTGTTATTAGCACAATGTCATCAGCGAAGCGGAGGTGGTGTAGTTGCCAACCATCTATCTTCACTCCAAGTCCTTCCCATTTTAATTGTCACATGATGTTCTCGAGGGTGGCGCTGAAGAGTATTGGTGAAATGGTATCACCCTGTCAAACCCCTCTTTTGACATCAATGATCACTTCTTTGTAGAATGGTGAGATCCTGGTGGTGAATCTGTAATACAGCTCACGAAGCATCTTGATGTATTGGGTTTGAACACCCTGTTTGGCTAGGGCTTCAATGACCACTTCAGACTCCACAGAATCAAAGGCTTTCTTTAAATCAATGAACGTGAGACAGAGCGGCATCTTGTACTCCCTACAAACCTCAATGAGCTTGGTTACTGTGTGGATATGGTCGATTGTGCTGAATCCTTTTGGAAGCCAGCTTGCTCGCATGGTTGTCCTTCATCAAGTGTTCTGCCAATCATGTTCAGGATGACTTGAGTGAACAGCATGTAGATGATGGACAAGAGGCAGATGGGGCGATAGCTGCTGATGTCGTGAATGTCTCCCTTCTTGAACAGTAGAACTGTCCTGCTGGTTTTCCATTGGGAGGGCACCTTGCATTCGACAGGTAGCGTGTGAAAAGCCAAGCTAGTGTATTGATGAGTAGTGATGGCAGATTCTCCAGGTGTTCGGGTCTGACTTGTCTGGACCTGGTGCTGTTCCCTTCTTTACCAAACGAAATGGCATGTCGGATTTCAGAAGGGAAAAACGTTGGGAATGACTTATCCATCCTGTGGAATTTGGTATGTGGGCAGGTGGATGTGGCTATCAAAGATATCTGAGTAGAAGTCCTGGGTAATCTTCTCCATTGCCTTTCTGGAAGATGTGAGAGATCCATCAGGGTGTCGGAGGTCAGTCATCTTGGTCTTATAGATGGCGAAGGACAAGCAGGCATTGCGAATGCTTTTCCCAGTTTCTGTTGCATCTTCCAGTATTTCATCTCTTCTGTCTTTGAGGTCTTCCTTTATTGGTTCTCTGCACTGCTTTGCAAACTTGGATGTTA
Organism: Cryptotis parvus; assembly: GCA_021461705.1. NCBI lineage: Eukaryota > Metazoa > Chordata > Mammalia > Eulipotyphla > Soricidae > Cryptotis > Cryptotis parvus. The sequence continues at coordinate 1,030 of JAJIBD010024598.1, read as the reverse complement.
GCATTTGGTCGCCTGAGGCTCACGCCTTGCCACGTTGGTGAATGAGCTAGAGTTTCTGAAGACAGGCGCCCTTTTGCTTTTTCTCTCTCTCGGCATTCTTCGCACAATCTTGGAGGTGCTGAACCAGTCAATTGTATTCTTCATCGATGTCCTCAATGATGGTATCTTCCCATGTTGCTGCAATGGTGCCAAAGAGTTCCCAGTTGGTGGTCATTCTGGGAGTTCTCTTCTTATACTTTGCAGCCTTTTCTCCCCGATGCGGGAAGTAGAATTTTGCATGAAGGAGACAGTGGTCAGATCCTGTTTGGAATTTCGGAACGACAGCAACATCGGTCAGACAAAACCGTCGATTGAAGATGATGTGGTCAATTCCATTGTGGAACTATCCACCAGGAGATTCCCATTTCCAATGTTTCGCTTCAGCCTTCTGGAATTGTTGAGTTCCCAAGAATGGTCTTGGTGGACATGATGAACTCAGATAGTCTCTCACCCTGTTTGTTCCATTCTAGGCCATGGGTCCCAATGTGGATCGGCGGAAGCAGATCTTCTCGGTCCTATCTTGGCATTAAAATCACCCGACTATGATCTTGTAGAAGGTGTGATCTTTTTATAAATCTCCTCCTGTTCCTTGTACAATTTCTCAATTTCATCTTCCTTGTATGTGGATGTTGGTGCGTAGACAATGAAGATAGAAATTGCTGGCAGGGCCACATCTCTTCAAGTGTAATCATCCTATCAGGTTTGTTAGGCATTCAAATGAATCAATGTTGATGGCCGTGTTCTTGTTGACAAAGGACACCAATGCCACGCGCCTCTTTCATTGCATGTTCCAAGAAACAGTTCTTCTCCAGTGTCAAATACAGCATGATGCGACTGTCGCCTCCTCATCTCAGTCAGACCAAAGATGCCGTACTTGATCTTTTGCACTTGCACCATCAGATCCTCGGTATATGCTTCTGATGCCAGCGTATGTGCATTGAAAGTACAGACAGTCACTTTAGTCCTTCTTTGTTTTGGCAGCCTAGGTTGG
>JAJIBD010024597.1:0-68314 GCA_021461705.1 Cryptotis parvus | reverse complement strand
AGTGAAGTATATATATATATATATATATATATATATATATATATATATATATATATATATAGGTCTTCTAATATCTTGATCACTTGAATCCCGTTATTCATCGATTTGCTCGAGCGGGCGCCAGTAACATTTCCATTGGACCCTATCACGTGCCAATGTAGCCCAATGGCATCTGGTTGATTCAGGAATATGAAGAGCCTCAAACCGTTCCTTCAGGGTCTTTACAAGGAAGTCTGACCATCTTGTAGGTGGGCGGCCACGTGATCTTTTGACATCCGTGGGATCCAGTCGGTAATGGCTCTAGTCAGCGGTTGTCTCCAAATGCGCATTACATGTCCAGCCCATCTGATTTTTCGATGCCTTGGCAAGCGAGACAGCGTCCCTGATTCTGGAATAGCGGCGGAGGTCAGAACTCCGGATTCCTTCTCTCACTTGAGTGAGGCGTGATATTCCAAGCATAGCTCTTTCGATTCCTCTCTGGGAGACCCGAATAGCATTCTCATCCTGCTTTTCGTAGGGCCCAGGTCTCTGAGGCGTATGTTAATGCAGGGAGAACGGTGGAGTCAAAGAGATGTGCCCGGAGCCGGAGGTTCTTTGTCCTTTTAGCTATTTCTTCGATGCCTTTGAAGGCATTCCATGCCGCTCTCTTCCTCCTGCGCAGCTCAGGTTTTAGGTCGTTCATCATGTTGATTTCTCGACCTAGGTACACATAACTGCTGCATTCAGAGATGTTTGTTCCATTGAGAGTGAATGGGGCCTCTGGAACTAGTTCATTTTTCATGAACATAGTTTTCTTTAGATTCAGCTGTAGACCTATCTTTCCACATTCTCGGTCAAAGTCAGCCAGCATTTGTGCCGCTTGGCTAATGTTTGGTGTTATTAGAGCGATGTCATCAGCGAAGCGGAGGTGGTGTAGTTGCCGACCATCTATCTTCACTCCCATTCCTTCCCATTCTAATTGTTGCATGATGTTCTCGAGGGTGGCGCTGAAGAGTTTTGGTGAAATGGTATCACCCTGTCGAACCCCTCTTTTTGACATCAATGATCACTTCTTTGTAGAATGGTGAGATCCTGGTGGTGAATCCGTAATACAGCTCACGAAGGATCTTGATGTATTGGGTTTGAACACCCTGTTTGGCTAGGGCTTCGATGACTGCTTCAGTCTCCACAGAATCAAAGGCTTTCTGTAAATCAATGAGCGTGAGACAGAGCGGCATCTTGTACTCCCCTACAAACCTCAATGAGCTTGGTTACTGTGTGGATATGGTCGATTGTGCTGAATCCTTTCCGGAAGCCTGCTTGCTCGCATGGTTGTCCTTCATCTAGTGTTCTGCTAATCCTGTTCAGGATGACTCGTGTAAACAGCTTGTAGATGACGGACAACAGGCAGATGGGGCGATAGTTGCCGATGTCGTGAATGTCTCCCTTCTTGAACAGTAGAACTGTCCTGCTGGTTTTCCATTGGGAGGGCACCTTGCATTCGGACAGGTAGCGTGTGAAGAGCCGAGCTAGTGTATTGATGAGTACCGATGGCAGATTCTTCAGGTGTTCGGGTCTGACTTTGTCTGGGCCTGGTGCTGTTCCCTTCTTTACCGACGAGATGGCATGTCGGATTTCAGAAGGGAGAGCGTTGGGAATGACATATCCATCCTGTGGAATTTGGTATGTGGGCAGGTGGATGTGGCTATCAAAGAGATTTGAGTAGAAGTCCTGGATAATCTTCTCCATTGCCTTTCTGGAAGATGTGATAGATCCATCAGGGCGTCGGAGGGCAGTCATCTTGGTCTTATAGTTGGCGAAGGACAGGCGGGCGGTGCGAATGCTTTTCCGGCTTCTGCTGCATCTTCCAGTATTTCTGCTCTTCTGTCTTTGAGGTCTTCTTTTATCGCTTCTCTGCACCGTTTAGCAAGCTTGGGCGTTAGCATTTGGTCTCCTGAGGCTCGCGCCTTGCCACGTTGGCGAATGAGCTCGAGGGTTTCTGAAGACAGGCGTCCTTTTTGTGTCTTTCTCTCTCGGCATTCTTCGCACAATCATGGAGGTGCTGAACCAGTCGGTTGTATTCTTCATCGATGTCGTCAATGGTGGTATCTTCCCATGTTGCTGCAATGGTGCCAAAGAGTTCCCAGTTGGTGGTCGTTCTGGGGAGTTCTCTTCTTAAACTTTGCAGCCTTTTCTCCCCGTTGCGGGAAGTAGAATTTTGCACGAAGGGAGGCGGTGGTCCGATCCTGTTTGGAATTTAGGGGCGACAGCAACATCGGTCAGACAAAACCGTCGATTGAAGATGATGTGGTCAATTTCATTGTGGAACTGTCCGCCAGGAGATTCCCATGTCCAACGTTTCGCTTCAGCCTTCTGGAACTGTGAGTTCCCATGAATGGTCTTGGTGGACATGATGAACTCAGATAGTCTCTCACCCTGTTCGTTCCATTCTAGGCCATGGGTCCCGATGTGGAGTTCTTCAGCCGATCTTCTCGGTCCTATCTTGGCATTAAAATCACCGACTATGATCTTGTAGAAGGTGTGATCTTTTTTATAGAACTCCTCCAATTCCATGTAGAATTTCTCAATTTCATCTTCTTTGTATGTGGATGTTGGTGCGTAGACAATGAAGATAGAAATTGCTGGCAGTGGGCCACATCTCTTCAAGTGTAATCGTCCTATTCGGTTTGTTAGGCATTCAAATGAATCAATGTTGGCGGCCATGTTCGTGTTGACAAGGACACCAACGCCACCGGCGCCTCTTTTGTCATCGCATGTTCCAAGGAACAATTCTTCTCCGGTGTCAAATACAGCATGATGCAACTGGCGCCTCCTCGTCTCAGTCAGACCAATGATGTCGTACTTGATCTTTTTGCGCTTGCACCATCAGATCCTCAATATATGCTTCCGATGCCAGCGTACGTGCATTGAAAGTACAGACAGTCATTTTAGTCCTTCTTCGTTTTGGCAGCCTAGGATGGCCGTGAAATTTTATCAGGCACTGCTTGTTTGCCTTTCTTACTGCTGCCGTATTAAGGGGCTCTTTCGGGGTCAGGAAAATAAACATTTTTGTTACTGGTTTTGGCATATCGAACACGCATCGGACAGCTTGCCAGGCTCTGCCGTGCGGGCGCTATATTCTCATTACTTTGTGGGGCTCTCTCAGAGGGGTGGGTAGAATATTCATGGTAATTTGGAGGTAAATTCGCGGCCGCTGTGGCCGCTGCAATGGGAAAGCTGGTTTCTGCTCTGCCGGGTGTATCTGTGTCTATGGCTCAAGCATTCCTGGGCTTGAAATACTCTCCTCTGAAAGGGGGGTCTCTGCAGGGTGGGTCCTTGTAGGCTGGGTTTCTGACAAGGCTGGGCTGGAGACTGGATTAATCTTTTGGGTGGAGATCTTTGAGGCTGTGGAGTGTGGATTGGTAAGATCGCTGCCAGCAAGGTGTGGGGGGTTTCTCTGGGCTCTTCCGAGGCTCCATCGGGATGGTGGACTCAGGTTGGGAGTTACTCTCATGGTCCATGGAATGCAGGGGGTTCAATGGGGAAAGCTGGTTTCTCTGCTCTGCCGGGTGTATCTGTGTCCCCAGCCTTCTAATATACAAATGAGATTGTCTTTGTGATTCAAATATGCAGGGTCCAAAGCATAAAGAAAAAGCAGTGAATCAAGTCAAGTCACGTTTGGTTAATGTAAGAATTAAATTTATTTGGCTGTAAAAAGGAATTAAAACCGAACTTTTATTTGATGTCAATAGTACTTATTTTTCAGAATTGGTGACTGGATCTAAGAGCTTATAACCTGACTTAGGATCAACGTATATAACAAATTTTAAGATTGGAGAGATTGTGGGTAAACACTGCTAGTACTTGAAGTACATGGTGCTTAGGGACAAAAATTAAACTCCCACATAAAGTGCAGATGTCCTGTGCTGTCATCCCAGAGATCCAATAACTTCAAAATTTTTTAAATTATATTTTAGTATTAATCTCTTAATTGAATCTTTATTTTGTTTTATCTTTTTTTCCAAATCAGGTTTAAAATATAGCATAATTAAATATAATAAGAAAATAATTTCATTACAGATTTATAGGGATGATTGCAATAATGGAAAGGTAAAGTTGAAAATATCCCCATTCTCAAAATTATCAAGCCCTTTTGTTGTTTGTCAAACTTTATATTTATTTCTCTCGCTTTTTCTCTCTTTCCTCACTCTCTCTCACTCCTATTTGGTTCAGAGAAGCCAGTGCTTAGGGGTCTTCCTAACTCTGCTCAGAGATCACTCTTTCTTGGTGCTCAATGGGATACATGTGGTGCCAGGGTTGAAACCAGAATCAGTCACATGTGCAAAACAAGAGATTAACTCCCCTCCAATATCTCTTTTTCTCATATTATGGTGCTTAAGCCAAATTTTTTTTTTTCAAGGGAAATTATAAAAAACTACCCTTTCTACATTGAATCTGGAACTAAAGTGAATTTTAATAGTGATTAATAATTGTATCTAAAGTAAAATACTACAGTAAGACATTAAAAAAGTCATAATTTATTGTAACAACTTGGTGTCTTTGCTAAGAAAAAAAATAACTTAATTTTAGGAAGAGACTCTACAGACATGGGTCAGAGCTTTGCTACTGGCTCTCCTGTGGCCCAGTCACTCACTGAGGTGCCCAGGAGGGATGGTGGGTTCTAAGCCCACCCATCACCCCAGCAGAGCCTCACAACAAAGCCAGACAACCCCCAACTCAGGAGGGCGTCCATTTTCCACATCCAGAGATTTCCCTATCAGAACTCCACCAGCAGACCAGCCTATCACGCACACAGGCTCGCATGGTCTCATCAATAATGCTGGATTTTTAGATGACTACAAAGAATGCTACCCAAACGGCAGAGCTTGCAAGCTACCCGTGTTACAGTTGATATGCCAAATACCAGACATAATAGACCTCATTCCTATGACCTGATGGAATGGTTTGAGGCACTTTATATTCCTGGAGCAAGCAGGTGCCCTTGGGCTCTACTTGCATGAGACAGGTCATATGGAATGTTACTGGTGCCCACTCGAGCAAAATGATGAACAGGAAGACAGTGATACAGTATTACAGTGAATTTAGGAAGATATGTATTTTTATTTGGCCTTGTTGGGGGGCAAGGGATTTTATTCACAGCTTGTAGTATTCAGAGTTTACTCCTCCTGGATCTGTGCTCAAAACTTACTTCTGATTGGGTTCAGAACATCAAATGTGTGCTAAGAATCAAATCTGGGTCAGCTGCATGTTAGATAAGCACAATACCTGCTGTACTATGTTTCTATTCTAACCTTTCATACCTTTCCATTGAGTGACTCAGTAGATTGATTATGCTCATGCAGTTCTCCACTGTCATCAGCAGGAAAGGTAACTTGATAATCGTCATTTTTAGGGGTTTAATTGAATAACACCTGAAAATTAGTGTACACAATTTGGACTTATGTTAAATTTTTTTGATGGTAGTTAGCTTTTTTTTGTTGTCATAATATAAATTGGTGAGGGCTATAATATGTTTGTTATTCTTTTAATATCCAAGGTAAAGAAACTTTTTGAAATCAGATGTTTTCAGCATGATTCTAAACTGTATCAACTCACAGTTGGACTTGTAGGTGAAACTAGATCGTGAGAAATGTAATTCTTAGGGGATTTATGCAGGATTGCAGAAAATAGCATATTATAAATAATTCAGCAGTTCTTCTTGAGTATAAGAAATATAAATCTTATAGGAGAGAAAGCTTTTTATTTATTAGGCCATACTTCAAATAATTGAATCCAAATGAAAAATATCAAGTGCAGTAGGTATAAAAGTGAATAGTTTCTAGAATACTTATTCTAAATCATTCATCTGGGTATAATATAATGTTTATCTATAACATGGTACACTTAATAAATTCAATAACACAAGCTAAATAGTGTATATACTAGGACAAATAGTACTTAGAAAGGGAAGTCAACTCTTTATTAAAGAAACCGGATCTGGAAGAAGTCATCTACCAGTTATACATGGTTAGAATCACGTGATATCTATACCAAGGTATCTATACTAAGAATTATTTTTATATGTACCCCAGGGCAACAAAGATAGTTACAGTGGTTAGCATCAGAATTCTGTCGTCTCGGCTGTAGCTTACCCAGAGGCACCAACAAAACAACAAAATAGATTAAACCTTGGAAAAAGGAAGGATGTTCAAACGCGTTCAGTGTGGTCACCAGGTGGGTGTGACCACGACTGCCTGCTGAATGACAGTTCACTGGCTGGCAGCTACTTTAGAAATAGGGACATGATGACGACTAGAATGATGATGGCAGAATCGGTATTATGGCACTTAAAGAGCAAAAGCTTTCATAGCTACAGCACTAGAGTGCTATGGGTTTCACATCAATCACTTTGCCCCACCCCCACAGAGTTTTTTCTGTAGGTTGATGCTTTCAGATAAAATTTTCTCCTCCATTTGTCTTTTATCAAAACATTTTTAAATAATTCCAGACACGTGGGAATTGAAACTAACGAGAGAAAACCTATTACAATATTTTCTTGGGCCCCCCATGTAAATGACATTTTAGATAAGCTTAAGTATTATACTATTAGCAGGAAATTGACTGCTTTTAAATATCCATGATTGAAAGAAAGGTTTGCTAATAAACATCTCAATGCCCCTGATGGATGATATGTAGTACAGTGAAAGGCATCATTTTCAAAGAATATTAGCTAGGAAGTGATTACCAGAGGGAGTACAGGAGAAAATCCCCTTCATGACCAGGCAGACATGACTCTTCAGTTAGTCTCTATGACCTTTTTAACATTGGTATTGCTGAACCAATTTTTTCCTCTTTAAATAATGGAACTGAATATTCAATATGCTATTGTATTTCAAATCTTCACATGTGCCTAACCTATAGGGCACATACTATTATTTTCATTTAAAGATGAAACCATAAAATTCAAATAAAATATCAAATCCAATTGCCTGCAATTAGAATTAGGGTAATTAAAAAGAATAATAGATGAAAATCACTCATGTGTGTTTGCACACAATCATCAGAAATATTCTCTCTGTGGACCAGTACCTTGAAATAGAGAATGTGGGATACTGGTTTCTTACATCCAACTAACACCTGTAAATGTTCTTTTTCATTGTTCCTAGGTTTTTACTATATCTTTAACTCTACAAGAGGAGTTAAAGATAAAGTTTAAAAAATGCTGTAGCATGTACTCAGCATGTGAGCAGGTGAGGTTCAGTCCCGCCTCCATGTTTCTCTCTAGAGCACTGAGTTTTGAATACTTGCTGTGGCCCACAAAACAGAAAAAATGAGGTCCAGAGAGATAGTACAGCAGCAAGTGTTTGTCTTGCTTAAGGTGGCTGACCTAGATTTGACTCCCCAAGTGGTTCCCATGCGTTTCCGTGCAGCTTGGATTGATTCCTGAGTACAGATCTCACATACTGTTTACTCTGGCCTCTCTTCTTCCATCAATTGAAAATTTTTGTTAAAGGTAGCTCCAAAATCTTTTAAAATATTCCACATTTTAGAAATTGAACCAGTGTACATGTGTATCTTACTCGTATTTTTATGTTTAAAATAATAGTATTTCAGTTACTGATATTTTTATACCTAAGATTATATATTCAGTTTTAATATTTGGTTTTGATATTGAGCTATGGTTGCTACCTGCTAATGTTTTATCTACAACTAGTTTCTTTTGACATGTGAGCTTATAGTTAAGTTTTTAGAAGTATTTGTCGTTAATGTTAAATGGATAATAATACAGTACTGGTGACTTTTGTCTACTAAATACTGGAAATTATCCTCTAAAAACAAAAATCAGGTAGTGAAAACTACTAACACATCATAAAATTCTTTAGTAACTTTTTATTTTTCAACAGATATTGCAAGAGTTTTACTTTGTACTTCATTCTTGGTATAGGGGAAACTACACAAAGTAAAAAAAGGCAGCCAAAAACAGAAAAAATATTTTTTGTTGTCAGAGAGTTTGTCAAAGCAGTAGTTAAAAAGTAAGATTTTTTAAACTCACTATTTATATTTTTAGTGCTTCCTATTTTTTAAAATAATCTTTTATCCTAAAAATGTGGTTCAGAAGGATAAAATCATCTATTACCTGAATCCTACAAGGATCTTTGGTTTATTCATCAATCACATACATTCAGACTAAGCACACACATACCTGGCAGCTATCGTAATAAACATGGAAGGAAAGACAAACACTAGAGGAAGATGTTCTCGCTGAGCAGAAGGCTTCTGGTTTGATTTAGAGATACCTGCTATCAGTCTATTATGACAAGCTGATTTTTCTTTGTCTGTTATATGTCTTTCTATATGGTGCCCATATTACAAAACTAAGTAATTTTTGATTAAATCCCAATTAAAAATAACAAGTTAAAACTAAATTCAGAAATCATAAGCATTATTTGTTACTATAATTTTTAATGCCGAGCAATAAAATAATTGCAAACATGTGATAGGAACAGTTACTAGAGTTTTGCAGGAGCCACCTGGGCAATTAGGAGAAACTTATGAGGCAGGGAGCTAGGTTAGATAATATGCTGCATTACCAAAGGAAAACTGGAAAGCAAAGGAAGCATAACATGCTTCTCATTTTACTTCTAGAAGTAGAATTTCAGGGGTTTTAGAATTAGGGAGGCAAGGTGGTACAACTAATACATTTTTCATTACATGACTACAGCTTTGATTTATTTTACTTCACCTACAACTTTACTATGATATTGGGGATTTTTTTTACAAAAAGCAAATCATTTTTTACTCCCATGAGTTTGTCTTTTAAGTGCATAACAGGTAATAAAACAAGACTTTCCCTTACACAGAACAATTTTTTTTGAGCAAAGTCAAATCTTCAAATCTCGAAAAAATAAACACACTTGAATTATTGGAGATCAAACAGAACATATGCAGAATTGTACCATTAGCTTTGGGGAGGTGTTGAACTCCAGTTGACCTGGTAAGCCAAATATGCTTTTGCCGGTCCAATTTATAAGTTATAAATTAAAACCTCAGAGGACGGGTTTTCCACATTATCAAATCAAGTTAGAAAGAAAATGATATAATGAAATAAGTTTTTTCTCTTTAAAAATATTTATTGATTTCCCAATTTCTAGATAACTGGGAATTTTTTGTTGTGTGTGTGTAAATTTTTTGAGAGAGTCAGGGGACCCAGGGCCACTTCCTTGTGACTCTCCAAAGAGGAGGATCAAAGAATGTCTGCTGTACTACTGGCCTTGCCATTCTGGGGGTAACCTAATGAATTTGTATGAGTACTAAACCCCAATCCTTGGGGAAAGGAGATAGGAGGTACCACTACAGCAATCCAGGGGAAAAGGAGATGGAAGGTATCACTTTCCCCCAACTTCAAAACTCTACTTCAAAGCAGTCCTAGGTAAAATGGCAGGATATAGTATAGATACAGACCCATAGAGCCTGTGGAATAGAACTGAATATCCTGAAACACACTATCCAATATATGATCATAATGTCGATAAAGGAGCAAAAAATATTAATGGAACAAAGAAAAGCCTCTTCAACAAATGGTGCTGGGAAACCTGAGGCAGCTACAATACAAAAAATGAACTTAGACCTCCTTCTAACGCCATGCACAAAAGTCAGATCAAAATCGGATTAAAAGATCTCAATGACAGACATTGTGAAACTATAAGGGTATATCGAAGAAAACATAGGAAAAAATGCTTGTGACATTGAAGATAAAGGCATCTTCAAAGATGAAACAGCTACTAAGCAAATGGGAAGCAAAGATAAACATATATCTTATGTTTATACATAGTTATACATGTTTAAATATATAAAACTGCAAAGAAAACTACTGAACTTAAAAAACACGGTGGCCAAGATACAGAGACAGCCCACACACTGGAAAAGAATATTCACCTAAAACCCATCTGATAAGGGGTTATATCCATGATATATCAGACACTGGTAGAACTTTACAAAGAAAATAACAAGCCCCATCAAAAATGGGAGAAGAGACAAACAGAAACTTTCAAAGAGAAGAAATTTGAATGGTCAAAAGACATAGTAAAAGTGCTCTTCACACATTAATCTTTAGGGAGATGCAAATCAAAACAACAATAAGGTTTTATCTCACACCACAGAGACTGACATACATCCAAACAGCAAGAACAACCAGTGCTAGTATGGATACAGGAAAAAGGGACTCTCATCTAGGTTGGTGGGAATGACTATTGGTCTAGCCCTTTTGGAAAACAATATTGACATTCCACGAAAACTAAATATTGAAAACTCTTTTTATAACACATAATTTGTCTGATTTATGCCCACTCTCTTATTTCAGGGGAATACACTTGCTATTAAGAGGGGAAAGCCTTATGTAAGTCCCGCCCTACTCCTGGGTCCCAGTTATGTTCAGTCTGAGTATCAGAGACAGATTTTTCTTACTATATGCCATTGTTAATATATGTTTGTAATATACACTGCACTAAATTCAACATTGGAGGAAAAGGAATATAATTTAGTTTTTCTATCTCAAAGAAAACTTTAGTAAGCTATAAAAATATTGTCTGAAATTGAAACTAATCAACAGAGAAAAGACTGTACTTACATTAAAAATTCTATCTAGGGCTGGGAGCGATATCCCAGCGGGTAGGCGTTTGCCTTGCCCATGCAAGCCAGAGTTTGATGCCCGGCATCCCATATGGTCCCCCGAGCACCGCCAGGAGTAATTCCTGAGTACAGAGCCAGGAGAAACCCCTGAGCATTGTCGCAGAAAAAGAAAAAAAAAAAAAAACTAATGTCATTTTAGAACAGCATCACCAGATGATATTGAAAATCCTTATAATGTTTATTAACATATGACTATTTGACCTTCAATAGTTAGGAAGTTTAGAGAAATAGTACAGGAGACATGAGTACTTGCTTTGCAAATGGCCTACCTTGGTTTGATCCCTGATACCACCAGGAGTAATCCATGGGCACAGTGTCAGAAGTAAGCCCTTAGCACTCCCATGAATGACTCATCCCCAAAAACATCAAATGGAGCAAAAAAACCTTTCATAAGTTTTTAAAAATAATTATTTTTAAACTGTACTCAAAATTGACTAGAGACAAAAAAGATTAAGGCCCTTGTGTTGCACATTGATGAAATATACTCTCAGGAAAAATTCTGGAGCACAGAGTCAGGAATAAACCTTGATCAGGGTGATAGAGCCAATCAACCACATAGATAGATAGATAGATAGATAGATAGATAGATAGATAGATAGATAGATAGATAGATAGATAGATAGATAGATAGATAGATAGATAGATAGATAGATAGATAGATAGATAGATAGATAGATAGATAGATAGATAGATAGATAGATAGATAGATAGATATAGATAGATGGATGGGATGGACTGGACGGACGGACGGATGGACAGACAGACAGACAGACAGATAGATAGATAGATAGATAGATAGATAGATAGATAGATAGATAGATATCATATTTATTGTCCAGGCAATCACTAATATATATTATATGTGTGTATACTGCATATATGTATGTTATATATATAGCACATATATAGCATATATACATATATAGCATATGCAGTACACACAGATGTAATATATATTGGTGATTGGTTGGACAATATATATTCTATATTTATTTTATTTATTTATCTCACTATGCATGTATATATATACATGCATAGTGAGATAAATAAATAAATATATATATATATATATATATATAGGAGAATGGGAGAAAGATTAAGAGATAGATATCAGGGAGAAGTGAAAAAAATCCTATAAAGAAGATGATAAAAGCACATGCATTATAAAATAAGTAAAATACCATGCCAATACTAATTTTTGTACTTGTTTTATATTGGAGCCAACCCGGCAATTATCAGGGGCTGTTCTTTCATCAGTTCTTGGGGACCACTCTTTGTGGTGTTTTGAAGACCGTGAAGTTTTGGAATCAAATCCAGGCTCCTGCATGAAAACATGCTCACCAATCTATTAAAGTATCTCTACAGAGTCCAATCGATTAAAACTATTTTTTGGTAACAGACTTTTTCTTTTTACCACTTTCTACCATTTAGCAAATATAGGGTGACATTTTCTATGGTTCGTAAATAAATATAATTGCACATCACTAACTAAAAGTATCTTATTGATGTTTCATTTGGAATTTATGTATCTTTCTTCCTTAACATTAATTTCCACATTTTGAAAATGAAAATAGATTTATTTTTGGCATCTCAACAGGAACAATTGATCTATAAAAATACCACTAGAATAAAATAAAATTTATTCAAATAGTATTCAAAATTTATTCAAAACAGATTCTCTCTTTATATATATACATATATACACACAATATATATATGTATATATATATGTATATATATATGTGTGTGTGTAGATATAAACGGTGAAATGCATGCAATTTATATATTAAATTAGCTTGGCACTAATGATTACATTACTTATACTTTATTCAGTTTTTAAAGATAGCCAAAATGAACAAAGTAATGAGTATGAAAAGTGGACAATGTTAACAGTATGTGCTTTATTGAATATCTAAAGAAGCTGCATGCTAGAGTCATGGTTTAGAGTTAAAGTGCTTGCTTAATATGCAGAACTTTGGCCTATTGAATATCTAGCATCTCCTGGAATCCTGAGATCAGATCTTTGAGTGGACTCTGAGCATGGCTAACTTTGGCCTCCCATAAAGCATATAGAGGTGGGGAACAGAGAGGGTGTGGAGGAGAAACTGAGGCTCACTCTCAATTTCCATATATTTAGACCTTTTCTAATATATTAGAACTATAACTTCAGATCATAGGAATGAGGTCTATAATTGTTACTGGTTTTGGCATATCAAATACAACATGGGTAGCTTCCAGGTTCTGCTGTGCAGGTGGGGTATTCTTGTAGTAGCCTTTCATCTCATGCATTTACTGTTGAACCAGGTGACTGTGAAGCAGCCACACCAGATGGGTTACGATCAGTTTTTCTGCTGTGTGGAACTCTGATGAGCTGTGGAGTCCGGTTGTCGAAAATGGCTGTTCTCATGGTGTGGGAGTTCCTCTGGCTTCTTGGGAGGCTCTGCGGGATGGCCAGCCAGGGATAGAACCTGCCTTCCCTCCTGGGCACCTCATGATCAGTTGGGCAGAGAGAAAACCGGTGCAGCTCTGCCCCGTGTATCTGAGTCTGGATCAGGGCATACCAGGGCTTGAAATAGACTGCTGTAGGGCGGAACTCTGATGAAATATCTCCACCCTCAATTCGAGAAAAATAATACAGCAGATAAAGCAATTGCCTTCCATGAAACTGACCAAGAGTCTATCCACAACACCCCAGATAATATCCCAAGCATACCAGGAGTTATCCCTGAACACAGTCAGAAGTTGCACTGCCATGAGTACAGTCAGGTGTGCCCACCGTCAAAAAATTATCAAAAAATGTAAAGAATAATATTTCACCTAATCTTTTCTCTCTAGATCCTTAACTGACACATATACACACAGAGAGAACAAACACACACACAGATACTCTATCCCTTTTTATACTTTTCTTTCTAATTGCTGATTAATGAAGGGAATCTGCCATTGAAATAGATTGAGGAAATGCATTGAAAGACCTAGTTAGGAAATTAAGAATATATCTTAGTTTTTAGGGCAGAGTTTATCAAAATGTGGGTGTAATCCACTCAGAAGCAGCCAGTCTGTAAATATTTCTTCCTTGTTTATAGAGGATGCCATGTAGTAATACTGATTCATAATGGAGAAACGGCCTTTTATTCTGACAGTTTAAACACCAAAAAGAACAATAAAACTGCAGTGAGGAAAACCTGTCAAATAACTGGTTCAATTTTAGAACATTTTATCCATAAGTTCACATTAATAGTCACAATAAGAATGATCCTCTTGCTCTAACAAAAGGTACTTCAAAGAAAAAGACACAATTTAACTTAGGAATAAAAACTTTGAGCAAGCTATTTTTTAAATAAGGTCAAAATTTTATGAGCTTGAAGAAAGAAACTTGGGTGGAAAAATTTCAGAAGACACAATGATGTCTTCATCTGCTTAATAAAATATGATTATCTATACATATTTTGTATTTTGTACAAAAAATATCATCCAAACATTGATTAGAATGTAAGATCTCTGGAGAGAATGAGTATTTTTTCTATTGCAGCCCTTAAGCCCAACTAGTAATAAGAGACAACACACATTAATAGCTTTTTCTAAAAGGGGAAAATAGTATTTAGAGATGCAAAACATCATTTTGAGGTTTTCCAGGTATCATAATGATAGTTTTTCTTACTACTGAATATTCATGACATCTCATAAAACTAATGATAAACATAAAAATTGATGTGAACGTTTGACTAATCTGCTCTTATTTGTTTGGAAGAGCTGTCGTAATTGCCTGGTTTTGTAAATTAAACATCTGTTATGGGAATAAACAAAAACATAACTGAGAATATTCAAATAAATTGAATTCACTCTGGTTCCATAAATTTTATTATATAGGCTCATCAATTTTATTACACCTGAGCACAGCATTGCTGCCAAAGTCAATGCATTTTTGGTGTCCCTATTTGTGAGACTAAATGCTTTTTTTAATGAAAAATAATTTTTAAAGGTGTGTTTCCATAGCAAAACTCAACTGATTAAAGCTACTTGCTATACTGGTAACACAAGAGCTGGAGTTCTACAATCCAAGTCCTTAAGAGTTTCAGTTGACTATTAAAATCATCGCTATATCTCAGCAGCCCTTGCCAAACAAGATAACACTTATTTCACTATTGCAAAACTAATTTTTTGGTGGATCGTATAGCCATGCTTTCTAGTTTACATATCCTAATGACAAACATAAGGAAGAATTAAATCAAGATTCAGAATTAAAAAAATAAGATGATAAATTGCTAAAATATGACAGTTTACATACTTTGATGGAATATGTGTAATTTCCCATAGCCAATTTCTATAAGATTTAGAACTGCAAAGTATTTTGAAATATTTTATGTTTTTATAAATTTTCTGAAATTACTATCAAGTGAAATTAAATGCTTTACACAGTAGACAGGTAAATAATGGATGAAGTTAATACTTGGTACTGGTGAATAAAACAATTAGGTATTTGATTATCATGGGAAGTTATATAAAAAAAGCATAAGATAAAATATGAAATGATTCCAAAGTTTTAGTTTTATAGTATGTATGAAGTATATTCCACATTATTTTCAGAATTATGAGATAAATGACAACAAAAGATATGTTGTATGATGACTCCCTTTAAAAAATTGAAAGTATTTGCATGACATAAATATGTCAGGTGGTCTTACCAAAACTGGAAATTACTGCAAACATGAGGGAGTCAGTGGTTAGGTAAGATAGAGAAGGGAACATGTGTGAATAAAGGTCAAAAGGGCTAATACCAACCTAGAACTGAACATTAAATACAGGCAAAAAAAATGCACATGATGGTTTCTAAGTATATGTAGTACAACCCACAATGTGCAAGAGAAGGAAAAGAGAGAGAGAGAGAGAGAGAGAGAGAGACAGAGAGAGAGAAAAAGAACCTGCTATTTAGGCAGGCTATGGGAGGGAAGGGAATAGGGGACATTGGTGGTGGGAAATGGACACTGATGGAGGTTGGGGTGCTGGAACACTATGTGACCGAAACCTCTAAACATGAGCAACGTTGTAATCTCATGGTGGTACAATAAAATGTTTAATAAAAAAAAATGAAAGTAGCAAACAGTGAACAAGTGATTCTTGAATTTTCTATAAGCTTTTCTTTTAATCATAGGTGCAGCGTAATGTCTTGATACCTATATCACATAAACTATGACTTTCCTGGCTCCTCATATACAAAACAAGTTAATTCTTGCCTCATCAGCAACTCTGTAAACTAAAAGGCACTTAAAGAAGCTTCAGGAGAGACTCTTCTGACTATAGTTTTTCAAACATTCTAATTGCTAAGCATGTTTCTGAACTCTTGAATAAGTTTAGAAAGACTTTCAGTCAAGCAGGTGATCACAGGAGTCAAATAATATTTAGACTTGTGACTCAACTGACCAGTTATCTGTAAAAAAGGTGTAAGTATAAAGTATATGGAAAAAGTATGCAAAAATTTATCATAAAAGCAAAATAAAAGGCAAGATCATACAGGTAAATGCGTTTTAGATCAAATTTGGTTGAATAGTTAGAATGTCTTTGACTCAGAAATTTCTTAAAAGCCTATCACGCCCACTAAACTAATCATAAGGTAAATAGCAAACCCAACTTCCTGCAGCTCAGACTTGGTTTTATTAGTGATAATAACCCAAAGAGGAAATCCATTTGTTTCACCCACTACACATGCTTTTAACTCTATCAAAATGGTTAGTACTATCATAGTGATAGTTAATGTTAGTAGCAATTAGGACAAAGTGTTTTCCATTTTTATTGAGGTCAGGGCACAGAACACAGATATTTATTCTTGGAGTCATGCACATTTAATAGGGGTTCTGATATTTGCTGTAGAGCAGTTGCCCTGGGTTGGATCCCTGGCACTGAATATGGCCCCCCTCAGAAATAAAAACACAAAACTACCAGGAGTTACCTCTGAGTACTGTGGTCCCCATAAAAAAAAAATAAAAAGCTTAGTTTCATACTATTTTGGTAGAACCAACTCTCCCAAATACAGAGTTCAGTTTTAATTACATAAATTTTCCAAGGTAGCAAAAATATATATTTTTATTGTTGCAAACAATTTCATTGAGTTATGTATATCATAAATAGCACACAAATCTCACTGAGAGATCATGGGAATCTATTTTGATATACAGTCATATGTAACTATTTGATATTTTTGAGGTGCCTAAAAATTTAATGATTATAGTTTGATTTTCCATTTGCTTGTTGTTAAACAGAGGGTAAATTATGCTTTGTGTAAACTACTATAAAAATGGAGTTATCTTGTTTTATGGAGAAATATAAATAAAGCAATTTACAATTATATGTCATTTCACAAAGTTGTGCTGATTATTAAATTCTAGGTGCTTGCATTGTATGTGATCAACTTTCCTCAGATCCCTGGAACAACATACTCTCCCCTGACTACTTCCAGAAGTGTTTCCTTTCTGGGAAAAAAAAACAGGAAAAAGTTTGATCATTGCCAGTTATGACATCAAAACAAAAAAGAAAAAAGAAAATGCAAAACAAGAAATAAAAGCTAGTATGTATTAATAATTTATAAATTATTTTTACTCTTTTATGGTTAAAGCTTCGTGCCTTTACTCTGTAAAGCTCTATACTCTGAATAAAGCAGCAAATGTGACAAGCAGTGCCCTTTGTAACTCTTAAAGTTAGCTCTCATATAAAAAGAGAGGTCATAATGTGTGGAAATATTAGGTCCTCTGAAAGTGAAGGAATTCTTAAACTTCAATGTACACTTGAATCAAAAAGGGTCTGAGTAAAATGCACATATGGTTTAGTTCAGTAGGTGAGGCTGAAGGCTACTTAGCAACTTAACAGTTTGTTTATTAGTTTCTATATTTTCATCATTTCTCTCAGCTATATTAATGTTACAGGTGGACTATAGACCACAATTTGAGACACACAAATTAGGGTCTACAGAATACACAAGTAGGAGACAATATCCTTAGAATTTTGAATCTTGGAAATTTGGAATGAGTTTTCCTATACAATGATAAACTGTGGAAACCTGAAGAAGAAGAAAGGTTAACTGGACAATTGGGGGTAAAAAAAAAAGTGTTTCATGAAAGGGAAAAAATAGCAAATCTGAAGACTTCTGTGGAAATGCATCATGTCACAGCACACTGGAGAACCAGTAAAGCCAGCATGTTAAAGAAACGGTTAATCTCATTGATCTTGGTAAGGTCATATCTCTCAAGGGATATGAAGGGGAGATATGAAGGAAGCTCACTGGAAAGACTCTGAAGAGAGCTAAAAAGACCTTGGAAATGAGTTACCATTTTATGTATTTTATTATTTTATGTATTTATATTTTGGTTGCTCCAGTTACTTTGAGGTCCACGGGCTTCTGTCAGCAATAATATGCACAGCACTGAGACTTAAAAAATTAAGCCAAGAGGTGTTACTTGGGATTTCAGGCAGTTTTCAGGATGGAACCCAGGATTTTTAAATGGAAAGTTTGTGTTACACTAAGCAATTTTACCTACCCAAGAATAGAATTTTTAGAGACTAAGTATTAGGAAAATAAATCACTGTATCACAGTATCACTGTCTTCCTGTTCATCATCGATTTGCTAGAGCGGGCACCAGTAACATCTCCATATGTCCTATCTCATGCTAGTAAAGCCCAAGGGCATCTTCTTGGTCCAGGAACATAGAGAGCCTCAAACCATTACATCAGGTCATGGGATGAGTTCTATAATTGTTACTGGTATTTAGCATATCAAATACGACACGGGTGGCTTGCCAGGCTCTGCCATGGAGGTGGCATGATCTTGTAGTCACCTGTAAATCCAGCATTTATTGATGAACCTCCGGAAAGAATATAAGGTAAGGGGGCTGGAGCAATAGCACAGCGGGGAGGGCTTTTGCCTTGCATGCAGTCAACCTGGGTCCGATGCCCGGCATCCCATATGGTCCCCGAGGACCACCAGGAATAATTCCTGAGCGAAGAGTCAGTAGTAACCCCTGAGCATTGCTGGGTGGGTGTGACCCAAAAAGCAAAAAATAGGAATATTAAATATATTTCTTATACAGAAATTAATTTAAATTAGGATGAGTTTAATTATAGCAAATAAAAGGACTATGAAACTCTGCACAGACTAAAATGCAATTTTAAAGACAGAAGGACATGCAATCACACTGCTGCTCTTCTATGAAACAGCAGGTTAGTTATAGTAACATTGCTCTTTTTTTGTGTGTGTGGGGGGATATCTACAGGATAGAGCTACTAACTGGTACTATTCAGATCACTCCTGACTGACTAAAGATTTCATTCAGGATGTACTGAATCTGTAATTAAGTCTTGGTTTGACCTGGGGCTTATGTAAGTTACTTTTCTTTAGGCATATTGTCTTTTAAATAAGACAATTTATCATAGGCAAGGGAGTTTTATGTAGGTAAGGGAGTTTAAAGAGGAAGGGAATGTAGTTGGAAGTTAGTTTAAAAGTATTCCTTTAGAGTACTTGTAGCAGTTAGATGTCAAAAAAGAGATCTTGATTTAAAAAAGAGATTTTGATTAAAAAAAAAAACAGTCTTAGGAATTTCCAGAGAATAGTGTTGGAAGGAAGGGTAAAAGGGTAGATGGAAGAAAAGCTGGATCAGTTTCCTGTTATGTTGCCTTCCTTGGTTTTGTTGTCTTTATCATGGTGAATCTGTAAGTGCACAGCAGGGAAGCAGACAGATAAAACCTGTCATGGGTGTGGAGCTAAAATCACATCCATGAGAAACCATAGATAATAGTGTTGTCACCCAATGTTTTTTTTTAAAAATCACACATAATATATTTACTGTATATATATATATATATATATATATATATATATATATATATATATATATATAAAATACAATTTGAAATTTTTTAATTTTTCTTTTTGCCTGGAGCTATTGTTCCAACTTATATATCTGAAATTCCAAATGTCTTGATGAGGAAACACTGCAACAAAGAGATCTTTGGCAAGCTTTAAATGTGGTATAAAAGCTGTATATAAATGAAGGAGGTCAGAAACAAGGACTTTGCAGAGCTCACTGCAGGACAAGACCTATTTCAATATCATGAGGGATCTCTGAATATGGGCAATATATTTTTTTCTCTGAGCTCATAATTAGATCTATGTCTTTTTCTCATGTTTCAAAAGATCAAAGTATCAATTTTCCATCATTAAGATCAAATGCAGCAACATGTCAAAGTAGTATCAGTAGCTAGTAAATGCTGATTATTATTTGTATTCTTGCATAAACCATATATGTACTTAATTTTTATTTTTGAGAACCTCAATTTGGTTGTACACAAGTTTTCAAATATATGAGTTCATGAGTAGAATAATACTACTTGTGGAAATTTGAAAAAAGAGAATTTCTTGGTTTCCTGATCCAAAAGACTTTTATGTTTTTTTTTTTAAATTGGCTTGTATGGAAATCTCTTTCATGTGTTTCTGTAGTCCATTCTTCTGGAACTCCAACTTCATAGTTTTTGAAGATGACAGCCCGTATCCACTCATCTGGGATAAGATAGCTAGTTTTTAATGCTTACTTTAAAAAAGCCTGTAAAAGACAGTAACTTGTATAGTCTATCAGAAATGTATATGCTCAACTGCTTATAATTAACATTGCCATTTCTAGTCTAGCTATGCTAGTAACAGGGTGTGATCATTTCCATTTGCGAGGTGGTGATCTGTGAGCACAGTTTGTGGGCATGCCCAACTATTCTGAGGGCTTACTTAAGCTCTATAAGTTTGTTAGGGCTCACTCTTGGCCGTACTTAAGAAATCACATTGTACTGTCCAGAGTGAGCTGCAGTTGACCACTTGCAAAACAAGAACCTTACTTTTTTAATATCTGTGGTACATTTCAAAGAATAAGGTGAAGGTAATACACTAATAATGTTGAAAGAATAAATTAAAAAATGTTTGTATATGGGGCCGGAGCAATAGTCCAGCGGGTAGGGCATTTGCCTTGCAGCGGCCAGCCCATGCCAGCCCGGGTTCGATCCCCAGCATCCCATATGGTCCTCCGAGCACCGCCAGGAGTAATTCCTGAGTGCAGAGCCAGAAGTAACCCCTGAGCACTGCTGGGTGTGACCCAAAAAGCAAAAAAAAAATGTTTGTATCACTGACCATGAGCTACTATACCAGTGCAAGATCACTGTATCACTGTATCACTGTATCACTGTCTTCCCAATGTTCATCAATTTGCTCGAGTGGGCACTTGTAACATCTCCATTAGTCCTGTCACGAGCAAGTGCAACCCAAGGGCATCCATCTACTTGCTCCAGGGACAGGAGGAGCCCTAAACCATTCTTCAGGTCATAGAACTGAGGTCCATAATTGTTACTAGTTTTTTGTCATAACAAGTAAATAAGACACGGGTAGCTTGCCAGGGCTTTACCATGTAGGTGGTATAGTCTCAGTAGAAGGCTCTCAACTTGAGCATTTACTGATGAAACAAAGGGGGAAGATCAGATTTTCTCTTGGATGGAGCTCTGAGGAATTATGGAGTCTGGATGTTGAGAATGACTGACTGCATGATGTGTGGTTTGCTCTGGCTTCTTGCTAGGTTTACTGGAATCAGTTAAAACCTGTCTAGACCTGTTTACTATGTATAAAAATGAAAGAACTTGGAAGAACCTTATGCTAAAATCAGCATCCTCTAAAAATATTGCGCGGCGCATAAAGCGGCGGTGCCAAGGGAGCTGTGGGTCTGGCATGGGTGGGTCTCTCTCTTCCGGGGCAACTGGCATGGAGGCAGAGGAAAGGGCAGGGCCCAAAACTCCACTCCAAGTCCGGCCAGCATGGTCTCTCCCACTCATGAGAGCAAACCCTTGTAGCAATGTTGGACTCGGCCAGGGGCTGGCTGGAGCCCCTTACCAGGAGGTCAACTCCATGAGTTGCTTCCAAAAACTTCCTACTCCAAAGAGGAGTCCGAGATATCTTTATTATTTATTGTAGGCAGGCAGACAAGGGGGGGCAACACATGGCAATAAATTCCTGAAGAAGAGCTCCAGAGCCACACCTGACTGAAAGCCTGAAACCAAACCTGATAAGACCACTATCAACAATAGACCCTGGGGGAAGGGAAGGCCAAAAGGAATGTGTAAATCTCCTGAGGGAGATAATCAACCTTCCCGCCCAAGACCCAGCTCAAGGAAAACCCCAGGACATTCCAGTCAGAAGACCACTCCCAAAGTCTACTCCCTTGGCAAAGGGGCCCTAGCAACCGAGGTTAAAGCCCCATATGGGAGTAACTTGGGGAGGAAATCTATAAAAGCTGTCCTAAACAAAGGACAGCGCGCATGCTGCCTGGGTACACATGTCGCCTGCACGCACTTATGCTGCAAGGACACTCATGCTGCCTGAGCCCATGTGGCCGAAGCACATGTGGTGCCTGAGCACGTGGTGTTGCCCGAATCTCCCCCTCTTGAGATGTGTACTTTCTCTTTTACTTGCGCTCTCCGCCTTTGGAGTAGTCCTCGTTCTCCCTTGAGCGCGTTACTCTTTCCTTTCTTTCTCTCCCTCCCCCTCACCTAAAACCTCCTTAATAAAATCTATTTTACTTCACTGCTCGTCGACTCCTGAAAATTCTTTTCTGCGAGGAAGACAAGAACCTTGAGGCAGACCTGGGTAAGGCCTAGGACTGACTTTCCTTTCCTGCAAAGAGCAATTCCTCTCTCCAGCCTGAGTCCGTGGCCCCGAGAAACCTCGGGTGGTGGGGATTAACTCCAGTGCCTAGAGATCAAGCGGACATCAGGTGTGGCTTGACGGGGCCACCTCGTGGGGCTGGTGGGGCTCTGGCCCACACTGTGCAGGGGCTCATCACAGACTTTATCAGTCCTTAGCCTGCCCAGCGGGTCCCGGGTGGCAGAGGCGGCTGGAGAGAAAGCGACCATCTCTCTCTCTTCCTGCCTCACATAAGTCACCCGTGGGGTCCACCTGCAACATTATTTACATTTTCATGGATTTTATTTAAATAAATTTTAAATAAAATTTTAAATTAGGACTTTATTTAAATAAAATCCTGGCTTCTTTAATCTACTTCATTTGGCATTTTCTACTAGATGGATGGTTGAATGGATGCAGATGCATCCCTTCAAGATAGATGATAGAAAAATAGATAGATAAATAGAACTTTGACAAAGATATTACCATAATACTGAATGTTGGGAATTCCAAGATAGTAAAGGTGCCAGCAGATTCAAACTGTGAAGACCCTTTCCTTGTTTATAAATACTTATTATCCAGATTCAAACTGTGAAGACCCTTTCCTTGTTTATAAATACTTATTATCACATTTTACTTTGTGTGTTTTATATGTTTCTTGGTTCATGCACATGGAAAGAGTTTTCTCTCTTTCCAAAATTACACTAATTCCACCATAGATTTTTAATTAATGCAAATAGGTTTTACTGAAAAAAAGTTTGAAAAAGTCACTTGTCACTTGTCTTCCCATTGTTCATAGATTTTCTAACCGGCATCAGTAACATCTCCATTCATTGGGAATAAGTTTTTTATTATTACTGTTTTTTGGCATATCGAATACACCACGGGTAGCTTGCCAGGCTCTGCCGTGGCTCTGGGTTCATCCCAGGAGCCCAATGGACCATCTTTTCTAAAAATGTGTTTACTTTTATTGTCATCTTGCCCCAGAAAAATTACGGGAGACAGTAAATGAATCAAGCACTTAGATGAGAGACTAACTATGCTGAATTCCTTTAAAAAGTACACTTTTCTAAATTTATAGAAATTTAGAGAATAAGGAAAACGTGTTCAAGATAGAAAACAAGTTTATAAGAGGGGACAAAGCACAAACTGATTTCTTGGAGAAGTCTATATACAATTTCTCCAAATTATCTTGGCCTGACATTTTCACATGTGTTGGAAGTCAACCTGGGCATTGTCACAGGGAAAGCCTTACAATCTTGATAGCTCTTCCATATTCTTATCAGGCACTAACATGATGTTTTGTTTCTCCTATAGTTCTTCCACTGTTTTCTGGGTGATATCTTACTTTCTGCATTTGGTGGTGCCTCAGTTTCTCCATGTCCAAAAAACTCAGGATTTGCATCTCAAAGGATTGCGTTCCTCATGCCTTTGGGTTACATCCCTGCTAGTTTTATTATTTTTTTTTTAAAAAAAAGCACTAAAAGGGACTTCATCTGCCTTTGACAGTCTCCCCAGAGATTGTGCCTCCTAAATCCTTAGGGATTATATTGGTGAAGGACCATCTTCAATAATTTCTTTATCCTGACAAAAGGCTTGTATGAATGTGGAATTTCAGGCTAACAATATTAATCTGGTCCAGGCAATGTTTTATTGGGTTTCAGAGTTGACTAAGAAAGAAATTAGATCAGACAACTTTTTAAGATAGTAGTGCTCAGAGGATAAAAGTTTCCCCCCTGGTCCAAGGAGCACAGATATTGTAGACTAAAGTACTCTCATCTAATTTAAATCAAATTACAGTCACCATCACATATCTCTTAATTACACATTAATCAATAAAATATAGAAGACTTGTCACTTGTCACTTGTCTTCCCATTGTTCATCGATTTGCTCGAGTGGGCACCAGTAACGTCTCCATATGTCCTGTCACAAGCTAGTGTATCCCAGGGCATCTGCTTGCTCCAGGAACACAAAGAGCCTCAAACCTTTTGTTCACGTCATGGGAATGAGGTCTATAATTGTTACTGATTTTTGGCATATCAACTATGACATGGGTAGCTTGCCAGGCTCTACCGTGTGGGTGGTATACTTTCTGTAGTAGGCTCTCAGTTCATGCATTTACTGATGAACCTCAAGGGGGAGAGATTAGCTTTTCTCTTGGGTGGAGCTCTGACAAGCTTTGGAGTCTTGATGTTGAAAATGGTGGCCATCATGCGGTGGGGTTCCTCTGGCTTCTTGCAGAGTTCTATTGGGATAGCGGGCCAGGGCTAGAACCCACTTCCCTCCTAGATGCCTCATGATCAACTGCGCAGAGAGAAACTGTGCTTTGTTTAGATGATAGAAGACTATAGTTTAAATTAACCACATCATATAACATAGGTGTATATAGGAGCCTACATTGTACATTTTTAATTTGTTATGGCTGCTTAATGATTAAATTATCTAATTTCTATCTAATGTCTGAGAAATATATTTCAGAACATAGGAATATACCTTGTAGAGACTGAATCATAAATATCATTATATTGGAATCTAGGGTTTTAATCTATTAATTGGGTATAGAGGACTTAGGCTTTCTGGCCCACAAATCATCCCTATATTAATTTTCAATGGATAGAGAGGGAATGCGCAAATAGGTATTCAATTATGCAAATACATTTAGCATTTTATACTGTCAAAAATTTATCTTAAATTGTGAACTACTTATAGTCAAGGAGTAAATGGATCTGAAATAGGTCTGTTATATGTGAGAACCCCTTAAAATATCAAACTATCAGTAATAACAAAAAATAAGGATGTAATCATTTATCTATTTTTACATTATTATTGAAGGTCAGAATACATTTTTAGATCTTGCAAAAACCTATATATATATAAACAAATAATAATGAGGGCAAGTATTTCTTTAGTCATTGCTGATTAGTCACCATCTATGTAGTTTATAGCACAGACTCATCATTTAATAAGCTGTGTAATCTAAGAAATTTTTAAATGTCTCTATTTTCTAAAGGGAAGATGGACTCAGTTTTATTTAAGGAACAATTTAAGCTATTTAGATAAAAAGTATTCTAAATATTCTAAATTTAATTTTTCTTTGGGAAATTGTAAGTCACTTCTACATTATTTACTGGGTGATATTTGTTCTGACTTAATAATTAACAGTGTTACCTTTAAAGAAATAATAGTCCAAATGAGAGTAAGAAAAGCACATACTATTGTTTATATGTAATTTTTGCAAACCTATGTAATATTTATAAGATAACTTCAGACAGCTCTAAGTAGACTGAAGCCCCTCTTATATTTGTTTTTATTCTATATTGCAAAGCATTCTGTTCCACATTATATTCTTTAAAAATACATTTTTCCCTCAGGGTTGAAGAGATAGTGTAGAGGGTAGTTTACTTGCATTGCAAACCAGCAGACCTGGGGTCGGGCCTTGCCAGGAGTGATCCCTGGGTAGAGAGCCAGGAATAAACTGAGCAATACTCAGTGTAGTTCCAGAACAAAACAAAACAAAACTAACAAAAAGATTGTATGGCAAGGAAAGGTAGGTATACTTTTAATCATTAGGTCAATGAAAGGGAAAAAATGTCACAGACATTGCTAGAAAGATAGAAAATGTACTAGCAACAAAAATGCATTAAATTTTTCTAAAGAGCAATCAATACAAGTCATAAAAATTGGTCTGTTGAAGTGTTTGACTTTTAAGTTGAAGTTTAAAATAGAGCATTTATGCATTGTACAATGATCAATGTATTCATGGAAAGCATCATCATCTGAATACACAATTATATGCATCAGTTTCCATCAAACTTGAGCTAGTGTTACTGCATTTGGTGCCTTCTAAAAGTGCAGAAACAGGTTTTGTTTAAGATGAAGTGATTTGTAATAACCATAGAAAACTCCTTTTGCAACAGTATCGGCATTTTCTGTCAAGTCATGCAAAAATGATTTAGGATTTTTGTTTCTGGGAAGTATGCAGACTTGAGGGAAGATTTCTCTCTCTCTCTCTCATAATGAATGCTATAATCATTAGGAAACCCATTTAAAATATTTTACTTGCAATTTCCTGAAAACATGGTTCTGTATTAGAAAGCTTCTAGGGCAGCCTTCATTTTATGGAAGGAAAATAATAAATAATATCCTCATGCTACTTTATATTGGGAGCTGGAGGCTGAGATAGAATAACATTCAAAAGAATTTTATAAGAATATTTTAAAGATATTATGTAGATATTTTTTCCTGTACAATCTGAAACATATGCATGCTATCACTTGAGCAGTGTTTTAACAAAACTAATGTCATTTACGCTTTCAAATAAAATTGAAAATGCTTCTTCTTAATAAGAATATTTTAAGCGCTCATTCTTGTGCTAGGATTACACAGCTTAGATAAATTGAGAATATGGCATGTTCAAAATTCTTAGCTTCTATCCTATTGTTGCTCCTAGTTTCCTTCTTATTGGCCCCTTGAGTAGAGCACAGCCTTCCTCGGTTAGTAAATTGGTTAGTAACTGGTTAGTAACTACTGTATCCACCCACCCTGTGGATTTACTCCAATGTCTTTTACCTTTTGTTCTTTACTTCCAAAGTCATTATTTGGGAAGTTCTTAGCAATAATAAATACTTCAGATATAGCAATACCATTCATGAGATAGAAAACATTATCAAAGTGGGGAGCCAGAGAGATATTACAAAGTTTATGGCACTGGCCTTTTATACCACAGCCCTTTTCCATTCCCAATATTGTTTGTGATTTCTAAGCACTACCAGGAATTGTATCTGAGTCAGGAGTAAATCCTGAGTACCACTGAGTGTGGGCCCTATAAAACAAAAAAAATTAAACAACTATCAGTTCTTTCTTCCAGACCATTTTAATTTTTTCATTTTCCATGTTGATGCTCATTAAGTTTTAAATTTATGAAATCACTTTTTACATAGTGTTGCATATTACTGAGTACATTCATATAACATATTCTTTCTATAAAAAAGATTCATTAATCAGCTAATAGCATTTTATCAAGATAAATTTACTTTAGCTGGACTGTTGTCAATAAAACAGGCTTCTTGTACTCTCTAACATGTATTATCCCAAAGTCTCTGGAATTTATCTGAAAGGGTTTCAGTACTAAATCCCAACTCTTTCTGCTCTGGCGATGATACGGATTCTAAGAGATTAACAGGCTACAGTGAAGCTACTTAAATGACATTCTAGCTTTATACATCTATGTAGAACACAGTTGTATGCATCTATCTTTTCATTGACAACTGTAACTAAAAAATATTTCAGTCTTTAGAGTAAATGTGAAGATTAAATGAGTTAAAACCCTGAAAATAATCAGAACACCAGGCATATGTCAAATATAATTTAAAATAATGCAAGTAGATATAAATTTTGATGATATTTGGGTAAAAATTAAATTCATTATGAAATGAAAAGTCAAACATTTACTAAAGTGGGAGTCAGAGCAATAACAAAGAGAGCATTTGTCTTGCATCCGATCAACGCAGGTTTGATCCCGGCATCTCATATGCCCCCAGCACCAGGAGTAATTCCTGAGTGCAGAGCCAGGAGTAACCCTTGAGCATTGCTGGGTGTGACCCAAAATGCAAAATAAAAAAGTGGGATAGGTGTTACAGTACTGATTCCAAAAAAATCGACAAGATGTAGTAGTTAAAAGGTCTAATAGAAGCTAGTAGTATAAAAAATAGATGGGGCTAATAAAGTGCTCATAAAAGACATTACCAGAGCATAGTTTATTAGAATCTTTGAGTGTCTTGATTAATATGGAGTTTAGCACTGCAGCATCAGGAATATTTTTAATTCCCTCTGAGGCTAGCAATATAATTTTATTTTGAGCACTAACCTGTTCAGTAAAAGGGAGACGAATATGAAGATATGTAATTTGGAGAGACAAAGCTTTGTACATTTTATTTTAAAAAATTTACTGCGTGAAAGTGTTTTAGAAGCAAAGAAAAACAGTTTGCACCATGTATTTAAACATGTGAGACTATAAGCAGATAGAATGCTTTCCCCATTCTAAATATGTTTTTAATCTCTGGACATTTTTACCCTTTCGACTTATAAGTCTGGATTGACTTATGAGAGAAGTATTAAAATAAGTAAATCTTTATAAGAATTTACAATAAGCATGACAACAAAATCTTGTACAAAGCAGAGGGAGGAAGAAAATATCAACAGCTATTAAATATCAATAGAGACTTATGCTATGCAGGAGGACAGGCGTTTAGGGATTTCCAAGAGAAACGTTGCCTAGAGGCTGGTTAGAGTAGAAGTAAGTGTACCACATTTCCGAGAGATGAAAAATCCTTCATAGTGTGTTGTAAAAAAAAAAAAAAAAGAAAGATTTGTCAAAAAGAATTTCTGGACTAGAAATTTTGAAAGCTATCAAGTTCCCACTGAGGGAACTGCTTGCATGGCTGCCCACAGCAAAAACCTTTCTGCCGTTGGTCCCGCAGGGCAGATTCTAAGTCTCTCGACATTACAGTGAGTACAGGAAAAAGCTGCAGAATCAGTTATATAAGTAACTCAGTCTAGTTTTAGCTGATCTCATTGCTTTTGTTCTTGGATATGGGTAAATTTTAGGCTACTGTGCTGAAAGGAAATTTTACTATTTAGTTTCTCACATATTAGTGGGTGCAAGTTAAACTGTTGTAGAAGTGCTAGCAATTAGTGAATGATTATTCATATTGTAGAGTAAATATATGAAACTAAGCAATATCCCAGGTCTTTGCAGCCTTATGTATTTTGTGCAGTCACTGTGGGCTGACCCGCTATTTGTAAGTTCTCCGACTTACACTGTCACAGGATGAAAGTGTCTTACCTCATATTCATGTTATATGTCCCTCGCCTCCAGTGACAGATATTCTTGACTGATCCTGAGATGAGATAATATCTCCTCCCACTCAGTGCCCCGTCCTGTGCAATCTAGAGCACAATGGGATAAGTTCTTGAAGATGAACTTTTTAACAAACAGAATCCAGAGAGTAATTCTGTTGTATTTTGTTTTTCTTATTCCTAAATTAAGTGACTGCAGATGCAATCTGAGATTTATTAACCTTTTTTTCCCTTAATAAACAATGAAAGGATTAACCCAGAATTGAGCAGTGAATTTATGGACACAATTTCAATTTTGGAAGGAGGGGTTTTCCTACCAACAATCTGTTCTTGACTATGAACTTTATATTTTAAAATTCAAATCATTTTAGCAGTATCAACCCAGAAATAACACCCATTCAATGAATGAAGAGAGCAGAACAATTTTCCCCCTCCCCAAGATGGCAGAACAATTAGAGTAAACCAATCTAATTTTAGAACACGGTTGCAAATGCAGGCTAATACCTGATGTGCTTCTCCATAACTGACCATAGACAGAGATATGCTAAAAACTCTCCTTAGAGTCATTTAATTAACTAGTGCAGCTCTCACAGTTAGCAGAAACATATTTCTTAATTTTCATTTTTATGAAGGACATAACTCAGGAACAACCAAATAGGAGAGACACATTAATAATATATTGGGAAAGGTACCAGCTATCTCTGATAGTGCAACTCTCTCCAAATCTCCTTATGCTCACCTACACCTACTAGGATCTCTCTGAATCCTCTTTCCTTAACGTTTCAGGAGGTTTTACTTATTAAATTATGTTCTTTGGTTTCCATTTGAAATTCAAGCTTCTCTCTCCTCCCTGCAGAGGAGGCCGTGGTACTGACAGTCCCAACCCTTTACTCTGGCAACTGGCTCACATTATTGATACTACTCAGGAAATACCAAGGGCCTTGAAGTCAGTGAGTTAATAATAAAATCATGCACAAAGACCAAGTATACATGACAAATAATTTAGAGCATTGGAATAACTGAGTACATATATATATATATATATATATATACATATATATATATATATCTTATCACTATCACTATCTGTCTTCCCATTCATCATCTATTTGCTAGAGCGGGCACCAGTAATATCTCCATATGTCCTGTCTCATGCTAGTAGAACCCATAGGCATCCGCTTGCTCCAGGAACATAAAGAGCCTGCAACATTATATTAGGTCATGGAAATGACCTAATATAAATGTTACTGCTACTTGGCATATCAAATACGACATGAGCAGCTTGCCAGGCATGCCGTGCAGGTGGCATACTCTTGTAGTCACCTCTAAATAAATCATTTATTTATAAACCACGGCGTCCGCTAGTGGCTGTGATATTCTGGTCTGCTGGGTGGAGTTGTGATGAGAAAGAGGTCTGGATGTGGAAAACGGCGGCCTTCATGGAGTTGAGGTGTCGCCTGGCTTGTTATGAGGCTCTGCTGGTGTTTAGGACAGGGCTAGAACCTGCCATGCATCCCGGCGCCTCATGAGCGGCTGGTCTCAGGGAGAGCAAGTAGCAGCTCTGCCCCACGTCTGAGAGTCTCTGGTACAGCATACCTGGGCCGGATTGAAAAAAACTCTGCTGCAGGGTGGGTGTCGATGATCCGGGCTGTGATAGTCTGGTCTGCTAGTTGGAGTTGTGACGAGAAAGAAGCCTGGATGTGGAAAACGGACTATATATGTCTCATATATATCTTATAAATTATCTTATAAATTACTTATATACTCTATGTAGTCAAAATACTGTTAGGTTTGAAATGTAGAAATAGTTTAAAAAAACATCACTTTGTTCCTCTTTGCAGGCATCTGAAGGGAGCCTCCGGATAAAATCTGAGCTTGATTTATTTTTATTTTATTAGACTGCCATGCAATGAGCTAACTTGAATTTTAATAAACTTTGTGCCATATAAAAATAAATTACTTATATAAATTTTATAAATTATATTAATAAGCAGTCACAAGATATTAGATGGGAGGCAACTCTAGTACATGATGTTAGTCTTTAATCCTCTTGTCAATGTCCAATTTTCCTTCTATTTTCTTGAAATATATATGCATGTACACATATGTTTGTATGTACATATATGTATATCACTGTATCACTGTCTTCCCGTTCATCATTGATTTGCTCGAGCGGGCACCAGTAACATCTCCATATGACCTGTCTCATGCAAGTAGAGCCCAAGGGCACCTGCTTGCTCCAGGAACATAAGGAGCCTCAAACCATTCCATCAGGTCATGGGAATGAGGTCTATAATTGTTACTGGTATCTGGCATATCAAATACGACACGGGTAGCTTGCCAGGCTCTGTCGTGAGGGTAGCATACTCTTGTACTCATCTCAAAATCCAGCATTTATTGATGAACAGCAAGGCTGCAAGCAGCTGCGAGAGCCAGGCTGTGATAGGCTGGTCTGCTGGGTGGAGTTCTGAAGAGGGGAAGTCCGGATGTGGAAAATGGAGGCCCTCATGGAGTGGGGGTTGTCTGGGTTGTTGTGAGGCTCTGCTGGGGTGGCGGGCCAGGGCTAGAACCTGCCATCCCTCCCTGGGTGCCTCATGAGCGACTGGGCACAGTGAGAGCCAGTAGCAGCTCTACATATATATGTACACACAAGTATATATGCATGCATATATTTATATGTATACAAATATACATACAAATAATCCTAAAAATGTGTATCAGAAAAAAGTCTATACATCATAGAACAACTCTATGTCATGTATATATATATACAACAAAGAGTTATACATATATGTGTACACATGCATACACACATGCATACATATGTGTATACATATGTGTGTATACATATACATATGTATACATATAGGTATATATTCATGCATACAGTGTTAGTGGTCACAACCAACAGTGCTTCTGGCTCTGTGCTCATAGATTGCTCCCTGAAAATTCTCTTGTCTTCTGAGCTTTTCTATGTAATCTGATCTGCCTTTCTAATGTTTCTACATCTCTTCTAGTGTCTTATTCAGGCATTTTTGAGATTTGTTTGATAAGATAAAAATAGTCCAAGTCACTGAGATTATATTTTGAAATTGTTAGCTCTTATGTATGTGTGTATGTTTGTGCGTATTGTGATAGTGTACCAAACTTTAGACCTCACATGTCATGTTTGTCTACCTAATTTTTTTTATTTCAAATTAGCATTTTTATACATTTTAGTTGGTGAGTTAGTTGAACGGCTTTTACCTTCCAGCAGTTGGAACCTTATTTGATTCCATTTCATTTTATTCAGTTTGGTCTTATTTTTTATCTTTGTTAATTTCTCTTGGTTCTGGAGCTGCTGCTGTGTCTGCAGTGTGGAGATGGCCATAAGCGTTGTTCTCTGAAGTATAGAGACTTTTTCAAATACACATTTCTAGGGTTAACTGGTAATTGCTCTTTGGAGCAGAGATATTGCTCTATCATTATCTGTATTTTTTATAAGATTACAATCATATTATATGTTGATTGTGCTGGTGTCTCTATACATTGTTGATAATTTTTTTCCCTGAAAACAAGAAAGTAGTGCATTTTAATATATAACCATCTTTAACAACATTAGCTATGTGTTTGTAAAGGTAGATATTTAATTAATTCATTGTGTTTCTAGATGTTCAAATAATGAATAATTAGCTATTGTTAAAATACAAAATGGCGTACACTTATATTTTAAAGGTACTGATATCTAAAGAATACCTACTCCACAAATAAGATGAATAGATTGAAAACATATGACTTTTAATGTATTGTAACAATTTTATCCAGAATGTAATTTTTATTCCTTAAGAATAAGACTGCTTTTCAAATGATACTCTGGGGGTGGGGAGAAAAAAGGACATGGAATAAAATTAAAGCTATATTTTCTCTTAATGAACCACCACAGTTTGTGTACAAAATGAAATTTAAAACAATAATACAGGTAGTTAAGAAAATGAAACAGAGTAATGTTCCATAAACACCTGGAGATCATTAAATTCAGATTGTCACCTTATCTTTTAGTAAAAATAGTTGCTGGTGTCAAGCAAATTATAAAGATTTTATTTTGTCTCTTCTATGTTTCACCCAGGTTTAATGTGAAAACATGCTTTTAAATTCAGAGCTAATTGGATGCCCCAGTGCAATAACTGTTTTTAACATTTTCCCCAGTTAACATCCATAGCATTCAAATTCTTTGGGGATCTTTACTTTATATATAGCGTCTTTGGACTTTTGAAGTAAATAAGTGTAACCAATTAATTTGGTATATTCATATAACCATTAATTTTATAAGGACTAATAAATATATTAAGTACATAACATAGATAGTGAAGAGCATGAAATCAGTTTAGAAATACTGCCTAATCTATGGATTTCTAATATTGAAACTCCGAACTCCAGATTCCTTCTCTCACTTGAGAGAGGCGTGATATTCCAAGAGCAGCTCTTTTGATTCCTCTTTAGGAGACCCAAATAGCATTCTCATCCTGATTTCGTAGGGCCCAGGTCTCTGAGGCGTATGTTAATGCAGGGAGAATGGTGGAGTTGAAGAGATGTGCCCAGAGCCAGAGGTTATTTTACCTTTTTAGCTATTTCTTCGATGCTCTTGAAATCATTCCACGCTGCTCTCTTTCTCCTGCACAGCTCAGGTGATAGGTCATTTGTCATGTTGCGTTCTCAACCTAGGTACACATAACTGCTGCATTCTGAGATGTTTGTTCCATTGAGAGTGAATGTAGCATCTGGAACTAGTTCATTTTCCATGAACATTGTTTGCTGAGGTTTAGCTGCAGACCTACCTTTCCATATTCATGGTCAAAGACAGGCAGCATTTGTGCCGCTTGGCTAATGTTTGGTGGTATTAGAACGATGTCATCATAGAAGAGGAGGTGGTGTAGTTGCTGACCATCTAACTTCACTCCCATTCCTTCCCATTCTAATTGTCACATGACATTCTCAAGGGAGGCACAGAAGAGCTTCAGTGAAATGGTATCACCATGCGGAACCCTTCTTTTGACATCAATGATCACTTCCTTGTAGAATGGTGAGATCCTGGTGGTGAATCCATATTACAGCTCATGAAAGATCTTGATGTATTAGATTTGAATGCCCTGTTTGGCTAGGGCTTTGATGACCGCATCCGTCCCAACAGAATCAAAGGCTTTCTTTAAATCAAGGAACGTGAGACAAAGTAGCATCTTGTACTCCCAACAAACCTCAATGAGCTTGGTTACCGTATGAATATGGTCGATTGTGCTGAATCCCTTTTTGGAAGCCTGCTTGCTCACATGGTTATCTTTCATCTAATGTTCTGCCAATCCTGTTCAGGATGATTCGAGTGAACAACTTCTAGATGATGAGCAACAGGCAGATCCGGCAATAGTTACCAATATCTTGGATATCTCTCTTCTTGAACAGTAGAACTGTCCTGCTGGTTTTCCATTGGGAAGGCACCTTGCGTTCAGACAGGTAGCATGTGAAGATCTGAGCCAGTGTATTTATGAGTACTGACGGCCTATTCTTCAGGTGTTCCGGTCTGACTTTGTCTAGGCCTGTTGCTGTTCGTTTCTTGAACGACAAAATTACATGTCAGATTTCAGAAGGGAGAACATCGGGAATGACATATCCATACTGCAGAATTTAGTATGTGGGCATATGGATGTGGCTATCAAAGAGATCTGAGTAGAAGTCCTGGATAATCTTCTCCATTGCCTTTCTGGAAGATATGATAGATCCATCAGGATGTCAGAAGGCAGTCATCTTTGTCTTATTGTTGGCAAAGGACATGTGGGCATTGCGATTTCTTTTCCCAGCTTCTGCTGCATCACCAGTATTGCTGCTCTTCTCTCTTTGAGATCTTCCTTTATAGCTTCTCTGCACTGTTTTGCAAGCTTGAATGTTAGTTTATGACTGCCAGAGACTTGCACCTTGCCATGTTGATGAATGAGCTCGAGATTTTTTTATAATATTATTAAAATACAGGAAATATAACACTATATTTCTAATTACTGCTTTTGCTTTCTTGCCAATAGAAAATCCACATTTTAAGAAGAATTTTTGCCATAAATACTAATTAAATACTTAGACACAAGGTTAAATTTTATATATAAAACCAAAATGTTTCTATTGTAATCAACCTTGAAAGACCAGCGTAAAGTTATTTAGGCTATAAATTTAAGTATTTTACATAATCTCTATAGAAAAATATAGATCCAAATATGGAGAAAACACAACCTAGTAGAAAACATTGGATTTAATTTTGAATGGAAAAATCTACTTCTAGATAAGTATCACTATAGATATACTTAAAAATCAAATAATGTCACTTATTTGAGCTTGAATAATTACACATTTATGTATATACTTGTACATAGGTATATATATATATATGTATTTACATTCATAATGAAAAAACCATGGTAATTGAAGTATTGTGACTCATTCATGATTTAGTTTTGACATCAAGTTTTTTATGCCAATTCCTTCACCAGTAACTACTTCTCTCCACCAAGAATCCCAGTTTCTTTCTCATACCCCAACCTGCCTCTAGAGTGTGAGTTTTATAAACAATTTATGTAATAAAATTCAAATCATTGGTTTTCCCTTATATTTACTTTTTCTGTTGCTTCTTAGATAAAACACAGTATTTAAAATTTATGCCAGATAATATTTTGTACAATGAGTTTTTGATAGCCAGGGCTATATTTGGATTACATTTTTTACAGAAATGGAGCCTGCAAAGTATAAACTCAAGCATTTAAGTTTATGATAGATTTTGCTGTTGTTTTTGAGCCATACCTAGCTCTGTTTAGAGATTACTCCTTACTCTATGCCAAGGATCATTCCTGTAGGGGGTTGTGAAAAATTATATGGTATAGGGAATGAACTCTGGGTTGGTCCATGTAAAGCAAGCACTGTACCTCTTCAGTTCTATATACTATATTTTTTGTCTAGAGAATGTTTACTGACAAAAATATAATTATTAATTTTTGTCATAATAGAAATGAATAATAACTTGAAGGTACAAGAAAAAGAGAGGAGAAAAGAAGAGGATAGATAACACTAAAACAAAAAAAGTCCTCAAACTGCAGATCTAGTCAAAACTTTAAAAAAAATATATCATTTCCAGAATCACCTTTTTGCTGATTTTTCGGTAATGGAATTAACTGTATGCCTGGAAAATATGATCATGCTGCATTTAATTGATGAGGATGAAAAAGTAGCGGATTTAAAAGATCAAGTAAACACAGAAAAATACTAAAGGAAACAAAGGTTGCAAGAAAGACCATCACTATATTTGACTCTGAGTTACAATTATCATGACAAAATATATTTTAATTTAGTTCTTGAGTTGTTGAGAGGTTTCTCTTGGTTCTGCACTCGGGAATTATTCCTGGGGACCATATTGGTTGCTGGGGCTTGAATCCAGGACGTCTGATGCAAGGCACATGCCCTCTCCATCTGGACTATTGTTCTGGCCCCTAACTGATTTTTCAGTGACTCCTCAGTCACCCCCTCCTACCCGAGCAGCACATGGGTCTTCCTCTGTTCTATACTTAGTGTGAAACTTTGGCTTTTTGTTTTGTTTTTCTGTTTGGGGTCACACCTGACTGTGCTCAGGGCTTGCTCCTGGCTCTGTACTCAGGGATCACACCTGATGGGGCTCAGGGAACCATATAGGGTGCTGGCGCTTGAACCCACATCAGCCGGATACAAGGCCGGAGCCCTCCCCACTGTGCTGCCATCCCCCAGCCCTTCTTGCTTTCTTCGTGAACAGGACACAGACTTGCCCCACAGGCCCACGCGTCCTCCCTGCATGGGACATGACGGGTATCTGGGTAACCTCATGACCCCGGGGCATGTGGCTCACCTGGATCTTTAGGCATCTGGACTGTTTACTCTAATTTTCCCTGTTTGTTTATTCATGGAGCTCACTCTCTCCCTGTTCTCAGGGAGCTTCGGCTGCCATGCTACTCAGAATCTCACCCCATGGGGAACAGAGAGTTTCCTCCTCCTTCAGGTCATATCCGGTTAACCCTCCGGCCCCTGGTGATGCTCAGCTTGTTACATATGGAGGGTGGGCTGTGACTAGGGGGCTGGGGACCTAAGGAGGGTTTGGTTCTGGTTTGAGGCTTGGGGTCATTCCCAGCAGTGCTCAGAGAACCGGAATTGAATATGGGCTTTCTGAGTGCCAAGCCTCCGCCACTCCCGTTTTTTTCTTTCTGGGTCACACCAGGTGATGCTCAAGGGTTACTTCTGGCTTTTCGCTCAGGACTTAGTTCTGGCGGTGCTCAGGGAAACAAATTGGATGCCAGGGATCGAACCGGGTCAGCCAGCGCAAGGCAAACACCCTGCACGCTGTGCTATTGCTCTGGCTCCTGTTTGTCCATTTCCTGTCTGGCAAATCCTTTTTATCTTTATTTTTATTTATTTATTTATTTATTTATTTTTTATTCATCATCATATTTATTTATTCAGAAGAGTGTATCACAGCCCAGCTCACGTGGCCACTTACGGCCATGCGGTTCATCAATAAATGCTGGAGATCAGAGGTGACTACAAGAGTATACCACCCGCATGGAAGAGCCTGGCAAGCTTCCAGTGTCGTTTTGATATGCCAAATACCAGTAACAATTATATACCTCGATTCTCATGACCTGATGGAATGGTTTGAGGCTATTTATGTTCCTAGAGCAAGCAGATGCCCTTGGGCTCTACTAGCATGAGACAGGACATATGGAGATGTTACTGGTGCCTGCTCGAGCAAATCGATGATGAATGGGAAGACAGTGATACAGACAGTGAATTTAGTTCTTAAAAAATTTAGATTCATTCTTGGCATTTTATACTACTAGTACCTTTATAGCAACTTGGGGATATCTTTGGAAATTCTGCAGCTGTCGAAGTTATTGTCAGAGAAAACACTATCCCTCTTCAAAGACAGTGGAATCCAAGATAAAAATTCATTAAATAAACGAATTGATATAATATATAACAGTGTCTTCCAAATCTAAACAGAATAATGTTTAAAAGTTATATGTTAGTGTAGTATTTCATTTTCCCCACTCATGCTTTTAGCAGGAAAATTCTTACAGTTGCACACCTTGTTCTGTGACAGGATTCTCAAAGTGTCTGGTCTGCAGAGAGCTTCAGAGCTTTATGTTTCTGGATCAGGTTCAGACTATAATATAAGGTCTCAGTGTGGTGCTTTGTCCTTATTTACTAAACTTGGGGAAAGAGGACCTACAGGACTCAAAACTTACTGTGACAACCTTTGTTGAGCTTTCCCACAAGTCAGGCCACATACAACTTGATAAAGTCCTTGGCACCATTCTTCGCAAATTACAAGTCAATAAAATATAATAAAAGTAACAACATGATGAAATATAATCATGGTATCACTGTCACTGTATCACTGTCTTCCCCTTCATCATTGATTTGTTCGAGCGGGCACCAGTAACATCTCCATATGTCCTGTCACATGCTAGTAGAGCCCAAGGGCATCTGCTTGCTCCAGGAACATAAAAGAGCCTCGAACCATTCCATCTGGTCATGGGAATGAGGTCTATAATTGTTACTGGTATTTGGCATATCAAATACGACACTGGTAGCTTGCTAGGTTCTGCCGTGCGGGTGGCATACTCTTGTAGTCACCTCTAAATCCAGCATTTATTGATGAACCTCGCAGCCTTAAGCCTTATCCACCAAAACAGGAATATTAATTATTAGTGAATAGCTATAATCATGGTAATAGCACTAAAAAATATACCTAGTGGTAAAGGAGCTAAGGGGAGGTTTGGAAATCAATCCACTTGAGGTTTCTATCAAACGTTTCTCATTATGGAAACATGTCAAGTGTCTCTAAGATGTTTAGTAAAATACTAGGTAAATAAAATTGTAAATTTTTCAACAGACAGTTATAATTTTGAATTTTCACTTAAGATGTCATTGCTATAATATAATATACCTGTATAAATATCAAACATACATTATTATAAATCAAAATATGTATATATATATATCACATAAAACTCACCACTAAGAATTCCATCCTTAGATAAAAAATTAACTCATTTATAACACAATTTTTTCCCACTCCTTTTCAAGTTATCACTAATTTGATTGAAAGTTCATTTTTATTTACTTTCATTTAAAGTATTTGTTTGACTTCTCAATATATCATATGCATAATTTTATTTTAAAGTACTCTTTTCCCATCAAAATTCATTCAGTATGGATACTATCCTCTGGTTCCACCTATGCTATTACAAATGATTGGATTTATCATGCATATATATTTATATATTTAAGATATGCTTAAATAAATAAGTATATTTTACTATTTGTATATTCAAGAGATCTTTTATTAGGGCCAGAGCAATAGAACAGAAGGGAGAGCATTTCCCTTGCAGGAGTCTGGACTTGGTTAGATTGCGTGGCATTCTATATGGTTCCCCAAGCACCATCAGAAGTAATTCCTGAATGCACAGCCAGGAATAACTGCTGAAAATCAATAGGTGTGACCAAAAAAATAAAAAATGAAGACTTAGACTGTGATCCTGTCAAAAGTGGTTTTGTATCAAAAGTGAAATTGCTATCAGTCAACAAACTTGCTAAATATGCATGAAAATACACTTATCAGTTCAGGAGCTACAAAAATTTTATTTATTTATTATTGATATATCTCATTACTGCCTCACAGAAATGTCCTCTTGAAAACTGGTGGTCCTTGTTAACAGGATAAAAATAAGCATGATTATAGTCACCTAAACTGTGAAATACTATAAAAAAGTTCTCATTTCTGACAAGACAAACTGAGGAAGGATTTTATTATATATTTTATATATTTTAACTTAGATGGGAATTTTCATGACTTGTCTTTTCTATCATTTTTTTCTAAACCAGTAGATTTATATAAGAAATCAAAACATCGAAGGGCACAAAAGTGTTAGTCTTTATAAACAGAGCACCTATATTAGTTCTCCAGATTCTAAAATACATGAGGCAATTATAAGTGAGACAAACAGAAAAACAGATTCCTCTTTTATTTAACTGATTGATTTTTTGAGATTTACAATATTGTAAATGATGGTTTCCTGTGTACATATTATCATAATAGCAGATTATCATTTTAATTCCTGGAAAAAGAATCCATGTTACTTTGGTAATAGATGTGTAGTGAGATAGTGTGAAAAGAGAGATTGGTGTTAGTCAACAAACTTGCTAAATATCCATGAAAATACAATTATCAGTCCAGGAGCTACACAAACATGGAAGGTCAAATCACAAAGTACCTAATAAAATTAGTACCAAAAGTACCATAAGGATTGTGTTTCAAGATACTCATTTTTATAATAGTTTGTTTTCAGATATTTTCCCATGTTCTTTCTAAACTACACTGTTCTACATTAATTTTTCCCTCACCAATTTCCATAAATATTTTTGATATTTAAACTTGTATTTTACTATCTCATACAAGAGATTATAATTTAATATTATTTTATGAGATATTAAATATATCAAAATAGTTGTGTATTACTTCTCTAATTTTCTTAATGCCTAGAATTTTCCATAACAGCCTGAGTCATAATTTTTTTTCTTCTTTTGTTGTTGTTGTTGTGGGAAGTGACTAACTTCCTAGTAGTGATCAGTGGCCTGGAGTTCTCCGTGTGACTCATGCCATGTCTGGTTCATGGAGTCCTCTATGCCCACACCTAGCAATATACAGGGAAACATGTAGTGTCAGGATATGCTGTGTGCAAGGCATATTTATTAATCCCTATCTCTATTTCTTGCATTTTCGTACTGCCGAAGCTACTGAGGTGGAGATTTTGTATCATTTATCATTTTATCTAATTCAGAAATCATAATTTCTGACATATCCAAGTAAATATTTTGGATAACTGGTTAGTACACAGTAAGTAAGTTCTATGTGTGTCAAATTTTGCATTTGCTATGTTTTATTAATTATTGAATTTACTAAAGTGAACCACTCTACATGGTCAAATGAAAATAAGTAGGGTCTGTTTATATGAGATTCTTTGATTTTTCTTTCTATATATGATCCTTCAACACAGATATTTAGTTCTTTTATTGCAGTCTCATGATCATTGTTGCATACAATTCAAATGTCTTTAATATTTGGATTCCTTGGATATTAGATTAAGCTATTGCATCTTCCTTATATGATCATTAAGGAATGAATAGGATTATATCTTTTTCTATTGACTATTTTGCTTGTCTGAAAACTAACTCCTTGCATATATGTTTATGCAAAATATATCTTAGAATTTCATATTTGAACTATCCAGTTTCCAATTCACAAGTGTCTCACTAGTGAGTGGTAAGGATCCTTTCATATTTATAAGCTATCATTAAACAGCAGCTAGAATTATTCTTTGTAGAAACTTTTATTTTGAACACCAATATTTTATGTTTAGGTTCTACTATATGCTAATTCCAGACTCTTTAATAAAAATGAAGAAGTTTGCAGGCTAGGTGATGTCCTGGGAGAAATTACCTGAGGGATTTGACCCTGACTGCTTTCTGTTGGAGTGGGCAGTCTGTGTTG
This sequence comes from Cryptotis parvus, assembly GCA_021461705.1. NCBI lineage: Eukaryota > Metazoa > Chordata > Mammalia > Eulipotyphla > Soricidae > Cryptotis > Cryptotis parvus. Next base: position 26,502 of record JAJIBD010024597.1, on the reverse strand, counting down.
CAGGGATATAAAAACTGTAGACTGCTTTCTTTCCCTCTCCTTTTTTGGCACGCTCTTTCTTCCCTTTTTGCTGTTTTCTCTCTGTGGGGCCTTAACACATAGTGGCAAGCATCTTGCCCTACACATGGCTGGGGACCAGTCAGGAACCCTAAGTTCAGGGTTTTCCTATTGCTGATTTGTTTTCCAGAACCTGTGTAAGTAAAGTGTTTTGAAATTTCTCTGGATTCTCACGTCTTTCTCCATCTGCCAGCCACCTATCCCCTGGGGAAATAGGGGATCCCTGATCTTGCTTCCGGATTTTGTGTGGGGAGCCCCAGCGTTTCCCTGCATCGGGTAATATATAGAATTTTTTGTCCATCGCTGCTTATTTACCAAGAAGTGACATTTGAATTTAGTGTTCCCTACTTCTAGAAAGAAGAGCAGGTTGAGGAATAGTAAATTCAACAATTTACAAGGCCCCATAGATGTTCCCCAAATACATTGATTTTCATTCCAATATTTATCAAAGTATAATATTGGTCATTAGAAATATATATTAAAATATCTGTGAATAAAAGAAATGGTTGTATTGGGTATTAGAACTAAGTGTTAAAGTAGGTAATGGGATATACATGCTAACCCTGTAGGTCTGTATTGAAAACCACCTTACTCTAAAGGAGATAGAGACAGAGACAGAGACAGCAAGAGAGAGAGGAGAGAGAGAAAGAAAAGTTCCTGCCATAGAGTCAGGCTGGTGGGGGTGGTGGGAAGCAAACAGGGGATATTTGTGCTTGAAGGATGGGTGTTAGAACATTGTATGCCTGAAATTCAATCATGAACAGCTTGATAATAGTCTATCTCATGGTGATTAAATATTTTTTTTAATCTGTGAAATACTTCATAAAGAAATTGAGTAATTTATGATTTTATATTTAGATATGCTATATAAACCAATGTTCAGGGACTAAGAAGTTTTCATGGATAACACCTGTATAGTCAACATTCTACATGCACTTATAAACTTTACCTATAGGGAATTAAAACTTGTTAACACATTCTTGTAGGATACAGTTTGATAAGGACATACTAAAAGAGATGAATAGCTACTGCACTTTTAAATCATTATTTTTTTTATTTTATTTTTATTTTTTTCTGATTTAATTTTTATTTTATTATCCCCCCCAAATATCATCACACCACTTTAGACATACAATTGAAAGATGCTCATGTATGGGCCGGCGCAATAGGCCAGTGGGTAGGGCGGTTTTGCACGCCGCCGGCTCTTGCCGGCCTGGGTTCGATCCCGGCATCCCATATGGTCCCCGAGCACGGCCAGGAGTAATTCCTGAGTGCAGAGCCAGGAGTAACCCCTGAGCATCGCCGGGTGTGACCCAAAAAAGCAAAAAAAAAAAAAGAAAGATGCTCATGTAGAGTTTTGGTTCTACAGTGTTCCAACACCCATCCCTCTACCCAAACCCATCTCCCATCACCAATGTACCCACCTCCCTCCCCCTCCCACACCTCAACTATTTGGTGGGTTCTGTATATCATTTCTCTCCTCTTTATCTCTCCCTCCCGCCAAACTTTCCTGCTCTTTGTGGAATGCAGTGTATTAAAAGACATCACTGTCTCCACTATTTTAAAGAACCGCGCCGCCGCTTGGGCCGTGCGACCTGGGCTCGAACTGGTTTTGCTCTGTTAATCTGGTCGTGAGGAAGTTTCCCAGTGTCCGGACAGCGAAAATGGTGGCTAGTGTCATGGACAAGTCCCATCCGGCTGCTTCCGGGACCCCCCAGAGGTGACGGGCCCACTCCCAAAACCCGTCTGCCCTCCTGGGGGTCCCACACTCAAGCTGGGCCCTGGGCGAGCCAAGTTCCAGCCTCCCGAGCCGCCTGTGAGTCCCCTCATGCTATGACTGGCGGCCCGAGGGCAGCTCCTGGGCGGGGCCACCAGGCTCGACAAAATGGAGAGGGAATGGCCGAACTCTAACTCCATCTGACGAATTCCCTGTGATTCCCGCTTCTTGGAGCCGCCTACCTGGGCTCGAACTGGTTTTGCTCTGTTAATCTGGTTGTGAGGCAGTTTCCCAGCATCTGGACAGCGAAAATGGTGGTTAATGTGATAGGCGAGTCTCATCTGGCTGCTTCCGGGACCCCCAGAGGTTACGGGCCCATTCCCAAAAACCCGTCTGCCCTCCTGGGGGTCCCATATTCAGCTGGGCCCGAGGCGAGCCGAGTTCTAGCCTCCCGAGCCACTTGTGAGTCTCTTCATGCTATGACTTTCGGCCAGAGGGCAGCTCCTGGACGGGGCCACCAGGCTCGACAAAATGGAGAGGGGAATGGCTGAACCCTGACTCCATCTGACGAATTCCCAGTGATTCCTGCTTCTGGGAGCCGCCTACCTGGGCTCGAACTGGTTTTGCTCTGTTAATCTGGTCATGAGGAAGTTTCCCAGCGTCTGGACAGCAAAAATGGTGGCTAGTGTCATGGGCAAGTCCCATTCGGCTGCTTCCGGGACCCCCAGAGGTGATGGGCCCACTCCCAAAACCTGTCTGCTCTCCTGGGGGTCCCATACTCAGCTGGGCCCTGGGCGAGCCGAAGTTCCAGCCTCCCGAGCCGCCTGTGAGTCCCCTCATTCCTATGACTGGCGGCCCGAGGGCAGCTCCTGGGCGGGGCCACCAGGCTCGACAAAATGGAGAGGGGAATGGCTGAACCCTGACTCCATCTGACGAATTCCCAGTGATTCCCGCTTCTGGGAGCCGCCTACCTAGGCTCGAACTGGTTTTGCTCTGTTAATCTGGTTGTGAGGCAGTTTCCCAGCATCCGGACAGCGAAAAATGGTGGCTAGTGTGATGGGTGAGTCTCATCTGGCTGCCTGGGACCCCCAGAGGTTACGGGCCCCACCCCAAAACCCATCTGCCCTCCTGGGGGTCCCATATTCAGCTGGGTCCGGGCGAGCCGAGTTCCAGCCTCCCAAGCCACTTGTGAGTCTCTTCATGCTATGACTGGCGGCCCAAAGGGCAGCTCCTGGGTGGGGCCACCAGGCTCGACAAAATGCAGAGGGGAATGGCTGAACCCTGACTCCATCTGACGAATTCCCAGTGATTCCCCGCTTCTGGAGCCGCCTACCTGGGCTCGAACTGGTTTTGCTCTGTTAATCTGGTCCTGAGCAGTTTCCCAGAGTCCAGACAGCGAAAATGGTGGCTAGTGTGATGGGCGAGTCTCATCCGGCTGCTTCTGGGACCCCCAGAGGTGACAGGCCCACTCCCAAAACCCGTCTGCCCTTCTGGGGGGTCCCATATTCAGCTGGGCCCGCGGCAGCCTCCCGAGCTGCTTGTGAGTCCTAAATCATTATTTTTAAATCTGTAGCTTTAAGTTACCAACTAGTATAAAGGAATGCCAAAATGTATAAGGCTTTATAAGGCTGTCAAAATGTATAAAGGTATAACTACCCTTATCAAAATTAAGCTATAACTACCCTTATCAAAATTAAGAACTCAAAGTATTCCTTATGAATATTAAACAAAAATAAAAATTTTGAGTAGAACTACTAGATTTCCTGTATACTTTATTCTGCATTTTGATACCTAATGACCCCCCATCATCTCTGAATATATAAAATAATGATCTCTGGCCATTTTTTGCCAAGAAATGTATCTTTGTAATGGTTTTCAAAGCAGAGAGAATTATAAAACATGAATTTTATTTCTGTGGTTAAAATTTCTTTTATTTTCTTTTTTGGGGTCACACCCGGCGATGCTCAGGGGTTATTCCTGGCTCTGCACTCAGAAATTACTCCAGTGGTGCTCGGGGAACCATATGGGATGCCGGATATCGAACCCGGGCCGGCATAGGAGGGCTGTGTGCCAGGCAAAAGCTCTACCTTCTGGACTATTGCTCCGGCCCCAAATTTTACTGACGTTTTGACTCTTACTTTAATAATTCTAAGAATTCAGGCTTCTTAAATTCTCATCAATCTGGTCTTCCAAGAGATGAAACTAATTTATTGCTTTCAAAACCAATGAAGTATTTTATTAAGTGATGGCAAGCATGTAGAAAGAGTATTTTTCAATTCTATATATATTTTAGTATACCTCAAAGTAAAATAATAAACATACAAAGGTAAGTAGATTATAAAACTAATATTAGTTACTTATATTTATAAAAATAATTATCGTAAACCTGGATTTTAATTACTATAGAATATTCTTCAGTAATGAACCACAAAATAGTTTGCGATAAAAGAAAGAAATAGAAATTCAAATCCTTTTTAAAGTTAAATAAATGTAAGAAAGAGTCTAACTGTCCAACTATTTTGAGTTATACTGATTATTTGTTAAAAATATCAAGTCAGTTAAATGTGTAAATTTGTAATTAGGAAACTTATTGAGTGACTCCATGTCTGTATAGCATTTGCTTATATATCTTGACAAATAAATGTTCATATCTACTCTTTAGTTTATAATAATAAACAGTTTGCTACTTATTGATTTGATGAGATTTACCATTTTTTTTTGGATTCACAAAATCATAATGCTCAGACCTTAATTTTGGTGCTGTGCATACGAATCACTATCTTCAGTGCTGAGGAGACCGTACAAGGATCCAGAGATCAAAATAAAGAGCACTTACCTCCTCCCATGGTGAAATTAAACTGCGAGAGTAATAATGTAACACATTGTAAATTATGAATAACACTAAAATATTCTTCATGATTAAATTGTCTACTGCTCCTTAGAAAAAATCTTTTATTTCAAGTTAATGCTATTTTGGAAATTTTCACATTAAGTTGAATAACTTACTTTTTTTACTCATGTATTCCATAAATCATTTAGTTTTATTTCATGTATTAATTCTTTGCAACATGATTAACAAATGGATATAGATGATATACAGTCCAAAAAGTTTGCATAAGTATCACTGTCTTCCTGTTCATCATTGATTTGCTCAAGCAGGCACCAGTAACATCTCCATATGTCCTGTCTTATGCTAGTAGTGCCCAAGGGCATCTGTTTGCTCCAGGAACATAAAGAGCCTCAATCCGTTCCATCTGGTCATGAGAATGAGGTATATAATTGTTACTGGTATTTGGCTAATCAAATACAACAGTAATTTATTACTTACCTTATTAAATTATAATTAGCTTTTCTAGTATTTTTTTAAATTAGATATGAGTAACAGTGTTTTGCAGTTAACTTGAATCTCCAGGTCCTCAAAACACTTACAAATTGTTCTAGGTAGGTGGATCACCAGAATGAAAATTCTGAGGTCTTTCCAAACAGAGCTAAGCAGATTTCTCTTCTTTCCAGCATGGCCTTATAGCTGCCACACTTGACATCTTCTGCCATATATACGAACCTGGTTACACAGCTCCTAAAAATCCGGAGCAATAGCACAGTGGGTAGGGCATTTGCCTTGCATGCGGATGACCAGTGTTCGATCTCCAGCTTCCCATATGGTCCCCTGAGCACCAACATGAGTAATTCCTCAGTGCAGAGCCAGGGGTAACCCCTGAGCATTTCCAGAGTGACCCAAAAAAGCAAAATAAATAAATAAATAAATAAATGAATAAGTAAATAAATAAATGAATAAATAAATAAATCTGCCAAATTTCACAGTATTAGCAGCCCCACAGGAGCACAGCAAATTTGGTAAGGAATACATGTATAAACGCACCACACTCTATGAAAGGAAATCACTTGTATCACTAGTCTTCCCTATTGTTCATCGATTTGCTCGAGTGGGCACCAGTATCATCTCCATATTCCCTGTTATATGCTAGTGTAGTCGAAGGGCATCTGCTTGCTCCAGGAACATAAAGAGCCTCAAATCATTCCATCAGATCATGGGAATGAGGTCTATAATTTTTACTGGTATTTGGCATATCAAATACCAACCGGTAGCTTATCAGACTCTGCGGTGTGGGTGGGATACTATTCTAGTCGCTTCTCATCTCGTGCATTTATTGATGAACCGTGCAGCCACAAAGTGCAAGGTGGCCATATGAGCTGGGCTTGTGATCAGCTCTTTTGTTGGGTAGAGCTCTGATGATGGGGAGTCGGGATGTGGAAAATGGCAGCCCCTCATGGTGTGGGGGTTCCTCTGGCTTCTTGTGAGGCTCTGTTGGGATGGCGGGCCAGGGTTAGAACCTGCCTACCCTCCTGTGAGCCTTGTGATCAGTTGGGCACAGGGAGAGCTGGTAGCAGCTCTGCCCCGTGTCTCTGAGTCTCTGGATCAGGCATACCTGAGCTGGGCTTGAAAAAGACTGCTGTAGGGTTGGACTCTGAAAAGCTGGGCTTGTGATCAGCTCTTCTCCTGGGTGGAGCTCTGATGAGCTGGGGAGTCCGAATGTGGATAATGGTGGCCCTCACGGTGTGGGGATTCCTCTGGCTTCTTGTGAGGCTCTGCTGGGATAGCTGGCCAAGGCTAGAACCCGCCTATCCTCCCTGGCGCCTTGTGATCAGATGGGCACAGGGAGAGCTGGTAGCAGCTCTGCCCTGTGTATGTGAGTCTCTGGATCAAGCATACCTGGGACTGGGATGACAGCACAGTGGGTAGAGTGTTTGCCTTGCATGTGGCAGACCTGGGTTTGATTCCTGGCATCCTATATGGTCCCCAAGTACTGCCACGAGTAATTCCTGAGTAAAAAGTCAGGAGTAACCCCTAAGCATCACTGGGTGTGACCCAAAAAGCAAATAAGAGGAAATAGAAACACAAAAAGCTCAATCAGTACTAGTACCTTCAGTTAATCCTCAAAGACTTTAATAAAACCCATTGTGAGCTATAATAATCAATCATCACAAATTGACTTTTATTGATCTATTTTCTGATGATTCCATTTGCCACTTTGAGCAAGCATTATAAAGTGCATTTTGTTGTGGTTCTGCTAAATGGACATATTTGGAAGGTGGGAGGGAACAAGGGACATAGTAGAAGGGAATGTCAAACCAGTGGTGGAACTGGCATTAGAATATTGCCTGAAACAACTTCTATAGGCAACTTTGTAAATCATAGTGTTATAATAAATGTTATAAAAAACAAATAAGATCTTGAATGTCCAAGCACATTGAATTTTAAATTATTTCTTCTATCTGACAGCATATTCTTCTATAAACATTAAATTACAAATAAACATTTAAAAAATTCACTTGTATGACTTTTCTTTACGTTGTTCATCGATTTGCTTGAGCGGGCACTAGTAACATCTCCATACATCCTGTCACAAGCAACTGTAGCCCAAGCACATCTGCTCACTACAGGAACACAAAGAGCCTCAAACCATTCCTTCAGGTCATGGGAATGAGGTCAATAATTGGTTACTGTTTTTTTGTCATATAGAATACAACACGGGTAGTTTGCCAGGCTTGCCATGTAGGTGGTATACTCTCAGTAGTAGGCTCTTATCTCGAGCTTTACTGATGAACCTCAACAGGGAGAGATCTGCTCTTCTCTTCGGTAGACCTCTGAAGAGCTGTGGAGTCAGGATGTTGAGAATGACTGACCTCATGGTGAGGGGTTCCACTGGCTTCTTGCTAGGCTCACTGGGATGACCTGCCACCGCTAGAACCTGCCTAGAACTATATACAGTGTATAAATTTGAAAGATCCTGGGAAGGACCTGGTCCTAACTTTCAGTATTGTTTAAGACTATTGTGCTGCCACGTAGCAGCCAGCACAGCTATGAGTCTGGAGTGTCTCTCTTCCAGGGTTGCTGGCTGTGTTAATTAGAAGCTCACAACCACACCTTCTGACATGAAGGTGGAGGAATGGGAGGAGGAACCCAAATCCCCGTTCCAAGTCTGGCCAGCGTCGCCCTCCCCTGCAAGAATGAGTGAACCCTTGGAGCTATGTTGAACTCTGCCAAGGGCTGGCCAAGCCAACTCCGGAGGAACTCTGCCCTCTGTAGTTCTATGGGTTGCTTCCAGGTGGGGCTGAGTGGCGCAGCTGTAGTCTGGAGTGGTTGGGTCTGGAGTGTCTCTCTTCCAGTGTTGCTGGCTGTGGTGATTGGGAAAGAAAAAAGTGAATTCAAAATCCATAGAAATTCTTTTATTACCCCTTCATAATATTTAGCTTATAGCACATTTACAGCAGCTACTATTTGTCAATTGCAGGATCACTTCCAAAGTTAGTACTGATAATTTTCATGCATTATATCATTGATATCTCATAACAAGCCAGCAGAAATAGCAAAGATTATCACTTACAAATATAGAGACACAAATTATCTGGGGATTGCTTTGTTTTCTATTAGTTCAAAAATAGCCATAAGACAAAGTCTTATGCCTAGACATGATTAGTTTACATTTTCATACCTTACTTATTAACTCATAATTATTCAGAGTTCAGAATTAGTCTTAGATAAAAAGAGTTCTAGGACTACTAAGAGAAGCTTAGTATTTCCAGACACACTACTGTTTATAAATGTCTCAATAAGCCAGTTAAATATTTAAAGAGCTAAGTGAGCTTTTAAAACAAAGCTTTGATACATTGTAAAAATATGTGGCCACAGACCTGTGAGTTTTTTATCAATGATGTAGTTGAAAATGTTACTGTAGCCAAAATCAATCTCAAAATTATCATGTACACTACATGACCAATAAACACTTAGCTTGAAGAAAATAAAATCTCATGAAAAGTTTCTTATATATAACTATGAAACTACATAATATTTTACCCTGGAGGTAAGGTATAGTGGAGGAAATAAGTAACGATCTATTTTAAGGAATAAATGTTGTACAAGTTGGGACTAGGGGTATGACTTTATGTTAGAGAGCATATCTTGATGTATGAAGCCCTGAATTCAATCTAGATAAACAATAAAAGGTAGCGTTAATTATTTTTCTATTCTCTCTACTACTTTTAAAATAGTCTTCTTTGCTTTTGGGAAATGTGGAATCATGATGATACATAAGATTCACACTCTATTACGAAAAGGAGTCACCTTGAAAATAATAACTCTGTAAAAGAATAAATTCTTATTGGAAACCTATGATAACAGAAGTTAGAAACTTTCAGGAATCTGGCAGCTCACAAACAGATGGATTCATATTAAAAATGAAAAGTTCTGGCAAACTGCATACTTTTAATAAGGAATACCAAGACTTTAGAAAAATGGTGAAACACAGTCTAAGAACAACTAAAAGATGGCAAATAAATGAATGCTAATAAATGAATGCTTAGAAAGTCTTTAAACATACAAAGAAATAATCTCTTTAAACCTTAATTTTATGACTTAACAGAATTTTAAAATTCCCATAACATATAAGACCATAGTTCCGATGACTAAAATTAACCCCCAAAGCTTAGTAGACACAATTGTTGAAGCAAAATTGTACCAAAAAGAGTTGAACAGGAAATATTTTATTACAGACAAATACAATAAGCCAGAAAAGTCAAATTGTGTTCCTTTTAATACACAAAACAGGCATATTTTAAGACCTAAAATAATGATCTGAGGCTGTGTTTGTCAGTTGGTTTGCTCCAAATGTTCTCATATTATGATGACAGAAAGTAGCTTTACATTAGGTCAAGGAACCTGCTTAAGCTAGATATCCACACATACTAAAAGATGGTGGTGTTATCGCCTTTAATAATTACTTTAAAATTAAATGCCTCATAAGTCCTAGAGAAAGACTTTTCTAAGTCTTACAACTGACAAAAGAAAGTCTTAAAGTTCTACATTCAGATTTATGAAGTGATGGAACACACACTTAGTTTTGTGAGGCATGTCTTTGCTTTCTGGAATAATACACTCACCCCCAACTCAACACATATATGTGTGACCCTAAAGTCCCTAAGCAGTAGGGAACCTTTTGCACTTTACCTTCTATAACTGATTCTTGATGTCGGCCAAAAATTATTGCTTGCCTACCATGCAGCCATTTCAAGTCTGATGCAAGAAAACACATATGGTCTCTCTCTGTCTGTCTCTCTCTCTCTCTCTCTCTCTCTCTCTCTCTCTCTCTCTGTCTCTTGTTCTGTCTCTTTCTCTGTCTCTGACTGTCTGTCTGTCTGTCTGTCTGTCTGTCTGTCTCTTTCTCCCCAGCCCCCTGAGTGATTATGAGCTCAAAGCAAAAAAATAAGCCCTTATCACTGTTGCGTTTGTCTCCCACCCCCAAAGGACTCAATGTCAAAGGTATAATAAAATATAGTTGACTCTTAATGACAAAGACAATAAACAAATGAAATGATAGACTACCAACAGGAAAATACTTACAATATGCAAGAAAGTATCCATCAACACCAGGTTTATTCCATATAATATGGTGAAAATTAGCATGCATTTAGGTACTTATTACCAGTTTTATAAATCATTGGTAGAGATATCAATGGATCAAGCTCATAGCTAAAATAAATCATTGTTAAAATTCAGAATTACAACTGAATTAATAACAGAAACAAAACTCAATTTGGTTTAGTATTACATAATATTTAACTGTGATTTTATTAAAATGAAAAATATTGTATATAATCTGAAAGTACTAAAAACATTTACTTTTAAAAATCTATAAAATATCTCTTACTTTTAGTTATTATTGTGTAAGATATTGTCTTTTAAAATATTAAGATAGCTTTATATATACTAAGGGCTATGAAAGTGCTTCTAGAATTTTCCAGGAAATAAAATAGACATATAAGTTCACTATTAAGCATATCAAATTATAAGCTTTCTAAAACACATAAAAGATTTACATTTGTGTGAATAATATTGTTCAAAGCTTGGTAAATTATATTTATAACACTATCTTAACTATAAGTGTAATTTTGGTCTATTCACAGTTGATTATATAATTGGTGCATTCAAGTTATATTTTATGTTTAAATCCATCCATAGATTTTGAAAATGATGCAAATAAAATGTCATAATAATTTTTGTCTATTTGTTTATCTATTTTTGTTTAGGGGACCACATCTGGCAGTACTTAAGGCTTATTCCTGGCTCTGTGTTAAGTGTCACTCCTTGTGGTGTCAGGGAATCTTAGAAAGATTGAACCTGGGTCACTTACGTGTAAGGAAAATGCCCTTCTAGCTGTACTACCTTTCTGAACCTTAATTTTGTAAACTTAGTCAATAATATAGCACTAGGACTTACTTTTTGACAGTGAGAATTTTTAATAAACTGAAATAGTGCACATCGGATAAGTAATGCAATTTAATGTTTCAAGGCACTAAAAGTAATTGAGTTCCTCATATGTTAGACTACATACTTTTTTATATCTTGACTGCAGGCATAGGAACTCAAAGGTTTAGCATAACATATTACTTCCAGGATTTTAGTTATATTCCAGAATTGCAAAGAATAAATTCATTATTTTATTGTATAAAATATTATAATATTATTATTATATATTATATAAAATAATATATAATATATATTTAAAATATATATATCATTTATATATAAATATATATATTTATATATAAAATATTATAATATTATTATTATATATTATTATATTATAAAATAGGATGAAAATATTTTGGCAAATTTATTGTGTAATTGAGCAGTTCTGGCCATCTTTCTAATTTTTGAGAAATGACTATTGATCATTATAGTAAAGAAAGTGCTATTTCTATAAATGTTAAGACACTCACAGACATGGTGCAGAGCTGCTACAGGCTCTCCCTGTCCCAACCGTTCATGAGGCACCTGGGAGGGATGACAGGTTCTAGCCCTGGCTCGCCACCCAACAGAGCCTCACAAGAAGCAGACGAACCCCCCACTCCATGAGGGCTGCCATTTTCCACATCCAGACTCCCTCTCGTCAGAACTCCACCCAGCAGAAGAGCCTATCACAGCCCAGCTTGCATGGCCGCAAGTGGCAGCAAGGTTCATCAATAAATGCTGGAGATCAGAGGTGACTACAAGATTATGCCACCTGCACTGCAGAGCCTGGCAAGCTACCCTTGACGTATTTGATATGCCAAATATCAGTAACAATTATACCTCATTCCCATGACCTGATGGAATGGTTTGAGACTCTTTATGTTCCTGGAGCAAGCAGATGCTCTTGGGCTCTACTAGCATGAGACAAGACATATGGAGATGTTACAGGTGCCCAGTCGAGCAAATCAATGATGAACAGGAAGGCAGTGATACAGTGATACAGTTAAGAGATAGTACAATATTTATTTCTAGTTCTTGGTAAAATACTTGCATGTTCTAATGCTACTATGCTTCTTTCTGAATTATTTCATTGATTTGCTCAAGCAGTCACCAGTAACATCTCCATTTGTCCCTGTTTCATGCTAGTATAGTCCAAAGACCTCTGCTTGCTTCAGGAAAATGAAGAGCCTCAAACCATTCCTTCAGGTCATAGGAATGAGGTCTATTATTGTTACTGTTTTTGGCATATCAAAAATATCAAGAGTAGCTTGCCAGGCTCTGCCGTGTGGGCACTCTTATTTTTTGCACTTACTGATGTACTGCACAGAAAGCTGGTAGCATCTTCTTCTGAGAGAAATAGGCTTCTCTCTAGGATGGGGTTCTGATGAGCTGGGCTTGATATTAGCTTCTCTCTTGTGTGGCACTCTGACAAGCTGTGGAATCCGGGTGTTAAAAATGGCTGCCATCATGGTGTGGGACTTTCTCTGGCTTCTTCTGAGGATCTATTGGGGTGGCGGGCCAGGACCCGAACCTGCTTTCCCTCCTGGATGCCTTATGATTGGCCGAGCTCGGGAAAGCCTATGAATAAAAGATGTCAATGAATAGAAAGTAGAAACATTGAAATGAATATAAAATGAAAGATAAATGAATAACTAAATGTATGGAAAATAAATTAATACCAAAACACTAAACCATCTGATAGACTGTAATTCTCCTTTATTTAAAAAATGAGTTTTTACTGTGATTCATCTCTTAGCCTCTTTAAATAATGTTTACTTATTTTATAAAATAAGTTTAAAAGTGTACAGAACCAGGTACATCTTTCTTACAAACTGAGGAAATATCTCTTTGAAATAGAATCACCAGGAAAGATAGGCTCTCTAGCCTGAAGAGTGCAAACCTATTATAATAAATATTAATTAGCAAATACTGATGATCTGTAAAGTAATTCAATGTGCTATCACATATCATAATCACACTGGATATTAAGTATTTCCCACTGCCTCAGCCAAGTTTTTTTAAAACTCCAGTATTCTTTGTTCCAACAGAGTTGAATTTAGGTTTACTTCTAAACACTCACTCTTATAGCAATAAACTTGAATACCTCCTTTTCTGTTTAATCTTTTACTATATAACTTGTACTTGGACACTTTTCACATACACTGAACAATAAGCGTTGCTGGATAGTCTTTGGCTCACCAGAGAAATAAACTGCTCTTTTCAGTTCTTTTTTCCCTTCGTGGGTTCTCTGCATTTTTATTCCTCTGGTCAACTTTTCCTTTAAATATAATTTGTGGTATCCGTGAGAAGCCTTAAATTAAGTTCTTCTAAAAAGGTGATATTGCTTTGTTTTGTGGACAAACATGTTCTGTTCATCTCAGAAAATTAAACTCCAAACAATTCCAAATAATGCAAAGTGAGGGGACTTATTCATATATGAAAGTCAAATAGGGCACAGAAGCAAATGACTTAGAGGAGAAAGGACAGTTCTGTAGAGTTCTGCTTTTTCCAGCAAGTCTTGAGCCAAGTGTTTTGGCAATAATCATCTGAGCACAAAAATTTCAAGTTCAGTCTTTACCAACTTTCAGAAGAGTGTTTACATCTGCCCTTGACTGACTTCAGAGACACCTAATGGGAGGATTGTGCTGCTGGGACATAAATGTCCCTCCTACTAATGATAGGTCCTGCTTTCCTCTGCCCAATTCAAGTGTATATTACCTCATTATAAACAATTCCCTTTAAAAAGGATGTAATTCTTTTTTTTTCCAGACACTGTTTTATTTATTTTAATTTTTTATTATACCACCATGAGACATACAATTACAAAGGTGTTCATAATTTGTTCTAGGTAATACAGTATTCCAGCACCCATCCCTCCACCAGTGCCCCATTTCCACCACCAATGTACCCCACCCCCTCCTGCTCACACCCAGGCTGCCTCAATAGCAGGTATCCCCACTTCCTCTCTTTCTCTCTCTCTCTCTCTCTCTCTCTCTCTCTGTCTCTGCATCTCTCTCCCTCTTCTTTTACACATTGTGGCTAGCCCTGAAGATATTTAGTCTATCACTTAACTCTGTGTATATTCAATGGTGAGTTTTAATCTGCCATTACCATTTCCCACACTTAATAAAACAACTGGTATCTATTTATAAGGGACGTAATTCTTTATCACCACCCATTACTTTAGCGTGCTAAAGGGAAACCCCAAAAGACTTTGCAAAAGTGTGTATTCTCTCTAAACATAGGAGTGAAAACAAAAGAATGACAGAAAAAATGCTATAAGAATCAAGATTTAAATTCTTATTCTAATGCCTGTAATTTATGAAGAAATATTTTAAAAGCTTTTTTTGCCCTCGTTGGGTCACAACCGGCAATGCCTAGGGGTTACTCCAGGCTCTGCACTCAGGTTACTCTTGGTGGTGCTCAGGGGACCATATAGGAGATAAGCGAATTGAACCTTTGCTCAGCGGAGTACAAGGCAAACTCCTTACCCATTGTGCTGTCACTCCGACCGCTAAAAAAGCTTTTGGAATACTGACTTATACAAATTTAAATTTAAGAGAAATTCCTATAGTCCAAAATAAAATTAAATGAATTCTTTATTTCTAAAGACGTCCTTTTAACAATGTATAATTATTTGTCATACCTCTTTAATAAATATTTTTAATTAGTAAGTGCTATACTTTTAATGAGAAATTATGTGATATCAAACTCATTACTTTTTTTTCTTTAAGCAGGGCAGGCACCCCCAGCAGTGCTTAGGACTTATTTCTGGATCTGTGGAAAGTAATGACCCAGGTAGAACTCAGGGAAACATACGCAGTGCTGGGGATCAAACCCATATTGATTTTGATAAAAGTTTCTCTTCTGTAGTATCTTTTACGCCCTCAAATTATCATTTTTGAAAACATGATCTGTATGTGTCCTAATATCCCACCTTTACTAGAATGTATATCACTGAAAAGAATTGAATAAAGTATTTTAAGCAACTTTTTTAGAATGTATAATTATAAAACATGTAAATAATTACTGAAGGAATATCCACCAGAATTTCTTTATTATTTTTGTAAACAGAAGATAGGGAAAAAATGAATCAAATGAAGTGTAATAAAATATTCAATCTTTGATATATAAAATTCATTATTTTATAATAAACAAAATAGCAAATTATTAGAATAAATTTTACTAAGAATTTCAATACATAAAAGCAATGTGATACAGCATGGGATATATAATATAATAAAAAATAACATAAAATAGTAATCACACTTCAAATATTGGAGCTATAAGGAATGCTAATTATACTCGAAGTTCAAGATCATGTATACTTGAGTTGTATGATTTACATTTAGATGATTTAGATGGATGTGGAGATTTTTTTAAAAGACTGTTGTTCAGAATAATAGTTTGTGTCAATTTTCAACACAAATAATCACTGCATATGCTAAAACTTTAATAAACTTTATTTAATAAATCTAATATTTTAGGAGATTACAGGATTCAAACCTAGGGATTCACACATGAAAAGCAAGTCCTGAAGAACCATTTTATTAAAGAGGCTATTGGCACCTTTAGCCTAAGAGTTAGCACCAATGACCATATTACTGACATCACATTTCTGAGTAACCTTCTTCCCACTTTCAACTCAATGCTATAATCTCAGTCTATCTAAAAAGTTGCACATACTGACTGTGTAATTGTTCTTTACACAGAAAAAAAGATGGTATCAACTGAATGTCTACATTTTCAATTAACAAAAGTTTCTAATCACCTCATTAATTGATAACCAGCACTATTCATAATGTAAAAGTGAAACTTGATTTAACAAAGTTAATCAGAGCTATCTATATAAGGGACTCTATATAAAGGACAATAGTTTGAATCATTTACACTGCAGAACATTATCATAGATAGACGTTTATAGTCAGGATATTATCTTATCTCTCCATCCTTTCAGCAATAAATGAACAGGACAGAGAGAATTAAGAATAGTCTTCCCAGGAACTTCTTTGTCTCCCTCCACTGGGCAGAGAAAATAGAAATTGGAGTTTCAGTCTCTGAGGTTGCCCAGACTTGTGAGAAGACATTTCCAACAGATTTTAGAGTATCTTTGCTTGACCCTTTGTTTTCAAAATACGTATTGCAGCAAACAGCATGTGAAAATATATACCATAGATATGGAATATTTGTTAAATACTGTTTCAATTTTGTAAATGCTACCAGAACACAAGCCACTGAATGCCCTGAGATAATTGACATCAGAATCCTGATAACTTAGTAACATCGGCATCCTGTGCCTCTCTAACATCGTCAATGTTTTGAATTGGAGGAAATTAAGAGGCAAAACATCTCCAAATGCCTTTATTTGGCAATTACATTTGAAATCAGAACACACATCTTTTCTATGTAGTTCAGAATTGAAAAGAAGTCTTATTACCCCATGCTCAGTTTAGTTTCAATATATTTTATATATATATATATATATATATATATATATATATATATATGGAGAGAGAGAGAGAGGCTAACTATGCAAAATATACTTTTCTTTAAATTGTAAACTCTCCTTTTTTAAACCCATATTTATTTACCGCCTTTCTGAAGATGTCAGCCCATTATAATGAAAAGATCCATATTTCCAATAGTTTTTGTAAGGCTTTCACCACCCCCCCTTCCTTCCCTGCCACCACATATGTATGTATGATTGAAAAGTTTGTATTTTTCCTTATAGAGAGATTGTAAAAAGGTAAATTACTTGCCTTGCACCTGGCTGATGCTGGTTTCATTCCAGAACCAAATGGCTCCTGAAGCAGGCTGGCAGGTAGATAAGGAAAGTCTCTCCACCCTCCTCCTCCCCAAGTGGCAATGAGTTCTTGGGAAGTAATAAAATCAACTGGCCGTAAGGTTGTCAGGGCCTACCTTGTGGCCATAAGAACTCAAATCTGGTTAGATCTTCTGGATCCTAAACAAACTCATTGAAGGCTGGACACTTTTCTGAGAGAAGCCCCAGCAGGAACAAAAGTCAAGAAAGGAATGTCAGAGAAGACTCCTAACTCTTCCCAATGGCTGACGACTCTACCCCTTGGCAACTACCATAGAAACAGAATTTTAACTAGGTAGAAAGCCCCACATAGGACAGACTGGGTAAAACCTTTAAGAGAAAACTTGCAACAAAGAAGCTCACTCAAGTTTTGCCTGAGCACATGTGTCCCCCTGAGATGTGTGCTTTTTACACACTTTCCTACTTAACATTGGGAGGTGTAGGGGGCTCACTTTGCACTTTAGGAAATCCCTCTCTTGAGTGCATTATATTTTCCCTCTGTTTCACCCCCACCTCCCCTTTCTTAAACTTACAAATAAAATTGGTTTTTACTTCATTGCTCATGTCCTTCTGAAGTTCTACTTTGACAAAAGGGCGATGGATCTGAAAGGTCTGAGTAAGGTCCTGGGCAGACTTTCCTTTCCTACAAAGAGTGAGATTCTCAGTAAGCTCGTATTAGTCCTAAATTTCCCACCTGTTCCAGAGGTGCAGAGGTGAATAGAGAGGAAAAAGTAAATCTCGACACTGCCAGTCTCTCTCCCTCCACGCTTATCGTATCATCTGGGGACCTACACTGGCATCTCTTCTTTGTGGCCCCAAATCTCTAAAATAAATACCACCAACTCAAGCGTACCTTTCCTTTGCTAAACACTCTTGCATCAATTTAATTATTTTACAGTCATATGGAAATTGAAGGGTAGAGAGAGATTAGCTTACTACATGTTACTGAATCTGAAATTTTGAACTGGACTTAGATCTATGGATTGACAGTATGTAAGGTAATATCTAAGATATTATTACAGACTAATATGTAAGGTATCCCCTCAAAAAATAAAAATAAATGAGACCAAAAAACATCTGCCTCTGACTCTGGTCTATCTCTGGTCCATCACTTTTAGATAGTTTTAGCTCTTGTCATTGAAACTTCAAATAAAACTTAGTGTTTCTGGGTTACCAAAAGATAAGATACAGAAAGACTCTTGTACCTTATCTAAATGCAAAAAATACATAATCATAAGAAATGTTCTTTTTGGAAAATACATTTTGGAATTTGTTTTATAATTAAATCACAAATCAATGAACACGAGACAGAGTGGCATCTTGAAATCCCTACAAACTTCAATGAGCTTGGTTACCATGCAGATACGGTCGATTGTGCTGAATCCTTTTCGGAAGCCAGCTTGCTTGCATGGTTGCCCTTCATCTAATGTTCTGCAAATCCTGTTCAGGATGACTCATGTGAACAGCTTGTAGGTGACAGACAATAGAGAGATGGGGCAATAGTTGCCAATGTCATGGATGTCTCCCTTCTTAAACAGTAGAACTGTCTTGCTGGGTTTCCAATGGAAGGGCACCTTGCATTCAGACAGGTAGAGTGTGAAGACCTGAGCCAGTGTATTGATGAGTACTGAAGGCAGATTCTTCAGGTGTTTAGGTCTAACTTTGTCTGGGCCTGGTGCTTTCCCTTCTTTACTGAGGAAATGTCATGTCGGATTTCAGAAGGTAGAACATTGGGAACGACATACCCATCCTCGCGGAATTTGGTATGTGGGCAGGTGGACTTGGCTATCAAAGAGATCTGAGTAGAAATCATGAATAATCTTCTCCATTGCTTTTCTGGAAAATGCTATAGATCCATCAGGACATTGGAGGGCAGTCATCTTTGGTCTTACAGTTGGTCTTACAGAATCTCCTTTGATTCTGTGGAGACTGAAGCTGTCATCGAAGCCCTAGCCAAACAGATGCTTCAAACCCAATACATCAAGCTCCTTTGTGAACTGTATTACGGATTCATCACCAGGATCTCACCATTCTACAAAAGAAGTGATCATAGATGTCAAAAGAGGGGGGTTTGGCAGGGGTGATACCATTTCTTAAAACTCTTCAGCACCACTTTTGAAAACATCATGCGACAATTTGAATGGGAAGGAATGGGAGTGAAGATAGATGGTCAGCAAATACACCACCTCCGCTTCAATATGGCATCGTTCTAATAACACCAAATATTAGCCAAGTGGCACAAATGGTGGAAAGATAGGTCTACAGCTGAACCTCCAGCAAAACTATGTTCATGAAAAATGAACTAGTTCCAGAGGCCACATTCACTCTCAATGAACAGGCATCTCTGAATGCGGCAGTTATGTGTACCTAGGTCGAGAAGTCAATATGAGCGAACTAAAACCTGAGCTATGCAGGAGGAAGGGAGTGGCACGGAATGCCTTGAAAAGCATTGAAGAAATAGCTAAAAAAAAAAAAACCTCCTGCCCTGGGCACATCTCTTCAACTCCCATTCTCCCTGCATTAACATCGCCGCCTCAGAGACCTGGGTCCTACAAAAGCAGGATGAGAATGCTATTCGGGGTCTCCCAAAGAGGAATCAAAAGAGCTATGCTTGGAATATCACGCCTACTCAAATGAAAGAAGGAATCTGGAGCTCTGACCTCCGCCGCTGTTCCAGAGTCAGGGATGCTGTCTCATTTGTCAACGCATCGAAAATCAGATAGGCTGGACATGTAATGAGATTTGGAGATGACCACTGGACTAGAGCTGTTACCAACTGGATCCCACGGTATGTCAAAAGATCACGTGGCCACCCACCTACAAGATGGTCAGTCTTCTTTGTCAAGCCCCTGAATGAACAGTTTGAGGCTCTTAGTATTCCTGAAGCAACCAGATGCCATTGGGCTACACTTGCACGTGATAGGGTCAAATGGAAATGTTACTGGCACCCGCTCGAATAAATCGATGAATAACGGGATGTCAAGTGATCAAGTGAATCACCAAAGAGGCAATGGGAATAGGGATCTGAATATATTTACTATATATTTGGTTTAAAAGTACATGTAGAGATGCAATATTTTGTAAATCGGAAAATTCAAGGTCTGAACAGAAAAACAACAGTCTGAGAGTCTACAGATATAGACTTTATGATTGAACTCATGGCATCCTAAGAACCTAAAATAACAAAATTGATTAGCTTAATAATTTCCGGCTTAACACTATTCTGGTTCAAACTGCTTTGATATGTGTTTTTTACTAGAATCCAGCTGACGAACTAAGAAATTTTCTCTAGTTTATGCTCAAAAATTCCTACTTATATAAAGATTCATTCAATAGTATAATGGTTTTACTTGTGGCTTGAAAATTTTCAGCTAACAACTGCCTATTTCTAACCATACCCCTTTCATTCCTAGAAGACTGGTAAAAAGAAATCATAAAAAACTGAACTGATTTCATCTAAGAAAACATTTGCCCTGCTAAACTTTCACTTATATTGCCTAAATTGGTCATTACCTCAAGGTGCCTAATTCTCTTGCCAAATCTAATTTTACTATTTAAAGTCTTTGATCAATAAGTGGCACAAATGACATGCAAAATATTTTGAGATTGGATTAATAATATAGAGTGAAGAACATCTAACATTTCCCATTTTTTAACTATTGGAAAGAGATTTAGAAAGTGGAATTGCTATTGCTTTTCAATTTAACAAGAAATTTTCACTATGTATTTCTACTTATCTAATAATTTCACTCTATAATATCCCATTTGTTGACCTCACCCTTAAATAGATGACCTAAAGATCTTATTTAATTTTTTATTCCTCTCCCGACTAAAGATTCTTTTCAAAAATCCCTTTAATCATTTCTATAAAAAATGTATTCTTGTAGTTTTCATTAACTTACAAGTATAAGAATATTTTATTATTTTTTTCTGTTAATGAGAGTGAATAATAATTAACTAGTTTTTTGTTGTAGAACCAAAGATAATGATGCCATTGTAGTAGGTAAGAAATTGCAAAATAAAAGAAATTAATCAATAAATAAAGTTTTTATGATTTAGAAAATGTTTATGCCTTAGCTTTATACATGTAACATTGGAGAACTGAGCAGGTTAAAAACCTAAAACAAGAAAATGGGTCCAGAGTATAGCCATAGTTTTGAAATTTCTCTTTATAGACATAACAGTCAATGTATTTAAATTGCATTTTAAAATACACATAGAGTAAGTGAAGCTCAACAAGAATAGTGCTTATCTGTATGATAGTGCTAATCTACTTCTGTTGGTTTCATAGCAGTTGCTATGAATTATTTCCCCTGTCTCTCGAGAGGTGTTGCAGGTGTGGCTGCAGTGTCTGGCTGTGTTGTCAGGTGGCAGACAGAAGACAGACTTGTCTACATCCAGGGCTCTGCCCCATGGTCCCTGGATGGTTGATGGTCTGACATAGAAAAGGACTGGGCCCCCTGGGATTAACCCAGAACCACAGCAGAGCCTGACAAGCTACCTGTGGTGTATTTGATATGCTAAAAACAGTAACAATACTGGACCTCATCCCAACAAATGGAGACGTTACTGGTGCCTGCTCAAGCAAATTGATGAACAACGGGAAGACAAGTGATACAGTGAACATGTTATTTAACCTTATGTATAATTTTGTATGTTTACACTTACCAATTGCTACTACTAGTTAAACCACCCTGAAATTTTAGGCATTATAGAAATTAGTCTTTCACTCATTATAGAAATGCTAACAAAAAATCTACCAAGAAGTTAACTCCTGAGCACTTTCAATCATGAGTTTTTGATAAACTATTCAAAAAGGAAAATAAATGTCCTATATATTAGAATCAGATGCTGGGGGACTGGAGTGATAGTCCAGTGAGTAAGGTGTTTGCCTTGCATGCAGCTGGACCCAGGTTCGATCCCCAGCATCCCATATGATCCCCTGAATATAGCCAGGAGTAATTTCTGAGTGCAGAGTCAGGAGTAACCCTTGAGCAATGCCAGGTGTGACCAAAAAAAAAAAAAAAAGAAAGAAAAGAAAAGAAAAGAAAAAGAAAGCAATCAGATGCTGGGGAAGGCACTATCTTAGGGACTGGGCAGGCAGAAGACATCGAAAAAGTAAAATCCTTGTTTTTGCAAAATTCACTTATATAGGGCCCACTCCAACTAGAGGGTCCAGTGATACTGGCCCGGCGTTGCTACTCAGGCAATAATGTAATGCTCTGTGCTGTGCAATGGTGTTCTGTTACCTCCATGGATACACTATTGGTGCTCATGAATCACCAGGTCTGTAAGCAAAAATACTATGAAGGCATGACACACAGAGAGAGGCACATGCGTATAAAATGTGCTATAATGAAAATCTGGGATGAAAACAGGAAAAATTGAAATGTGAAGTCATTATTAAAATTGCAAATAAAGAGAGAAGAATGAAATATTTCTGAAAGATGGTAGCTATTGAGTCCCGGACAATAGAAGACTAGCCTTCTATGTAAGGAGAATACTCAGCCTACTTTCGAAATAAGGATCCCTAACCCTAACTCAGTTTACCTTCTAGATAAGGAGAATACCGGGCTATCTTCTAGATAAGGAGAATACTCGGCTTCATCTATATAAGGAGAATACTCGGCTTACCATCTATATAGGAGAATACTCTGCTTACCTTCCATATAAGGAGAATATTTGACATATCTTCTATATAAGGAGAATGAATGCTCAGCTGAGAGGCAATCAGTAAGGCCCTTGCATTGCAGCTGACTGGCACATCACAAGGATAATCCAGATAAAATGAAGTGAGTGAGGAGGTAAGTAGCAAGGAAAGGCAGAGGGATGTTGTAAAAAAGCAGTCATACAGATCATATTTGCAAGAAACCTTCTGATTCATTTCTGTTATATGGAATATGTTTAGAAGACTTAGTAGTGGAGGAACATGAGTTATCTAATAACATTCTCAAAAGACCCACCTGGGTAATATACTGAGGAAAAATTTAGGGGATAAAAGATGAGATAAAAATAATTTGGGGAGGGTTATTTTATAAGAGAGAGTGAAAGGATATCTAATTATTAGAAGAGGATGGTATGAGAATTCAATAAATAGGAATATGAATGCATTCAGAATATGCGGAGCATAAAATTAGAACTGATGGCACTGAGTATAAGTATAAATTGCCATCTTCTCATGAAATTAGATTAAAACATCTTTTACTTAAATAGTTTAAAATGCCTTGGGTTTACAATAAATACTCTACAAATATTCATTCATTTGAATTTCATATTTAAGTTTCAACATATTAACATACAGATATACCTGTACCACTGGCCACTTTCATTCTCTTATTGCCCTATAATTTCATTCTATACCTAAAATGTTTTTATATTATTTGTAACTGTAACTGCACATGAAAAAATTTATTTGCATAAGCTAACATCAGGAGTAACCCCTGAACATCACTGGTTGTGACTCCAAAAGAAGGAAAAAAAGGAATTAAAGTGATTTGTAAAAGTATGCATTGAGAGATAATAATATAAATAAGAGGAAAAGGAAAGAATGCTGTAAGAAGAGAAACGGAAACACAGAGCTTTTCCAGATTGAGCAAATGGCTCCTCAACCTCTAAACTATGCATTAAAAATGTTTATCCTGTTGCTCAATGTCTTTCCCTACTCATGGCCACACCATACACCACAATTTATCTATAAAAAGTTTCTTTGAGAAACTAACATTTCAATTCAGAGTTTAAGAAGATAAAGTGCAAAGTACTTGAGGGAATGCACTCCTGCTAGATTGGTCCTAAAAGGTATCTAATATATTGTAGCCAGACAGGAGGAAGAGAGATGGAATGAAAATAGGTTTGGGTTAGGCGAGAAAGCATCAAGTTCTCAAATGTGGTAACAGCACAGTCACAAACAATCCTGAATACAGAAAAATCTTGAACTTAACGTTGCATGCTCTGTTCTCAAATTTTTATGATCATCATTAAGTCTTACTATGAATTTCTGTTTTTTTTTTTTTTAGTGGTTCTCTCTTATTTATTTATTTTTTTTTTTTAAGTATTTTATTATACCACCGTGAGATATACAAATAAAAAAGATATACAATTAAAAAGTTCATGTTTGGGTTTTGGTCATACAGTGTTTCAGCACCCGTCCCTCCACCAGTGCCCATCTCCCACCACCAACATCCCCGGTTCCCTCCCCCTTCCCCCAGCCCTGCTCCATGGCAGGTTCTTTATTTCTTTCCCTTTCTCTCTCTTTCTCTTTTCCTTCCCTTCCAGACTATGGATTACAGAACATACATTAAAAGGTTGTCATTTGTATCCTTTTGCCTCTATTTAATGCTCAGTTCTAGGTTGGCATTAGTACCCTCGACTATTGTTAGCCCCCTGTTCCATTTTCTGTCTTACCTAAACTCTGACTCCCACACGTTTGTGATAATCTCCACCTTTGACAAGACCTCCTGATATATGTTTCACTTGACCTTGGATATTGGTATCATAATATGTACATATATATTTATGCCATGCAAATAAATGCAGTCATTCTGTATCTGTCTCTCTCCTTCTGGCTAATTTCACTCAACATAATCTTCTCCATGTCCATCCATTTATAGGCAAATTTTATAACTTCATTTTTTCCTAACAGCTGCATAGTATTCCATTGTGTAGATGTACCAAAGCTTCTTTATCCAGTCATCGATTTTCGGGCACTCTGGTTGCTTCCAGATTCTGGCTATTGTGAATAATGCTGCTATGAACATAAAAGTAGGGATGGTGTTTCCGCTGCGTATTTTTGGTTTCCCAGAGTAGATTCCCAGGAGTGGTATGGCTGGGTCAAATGGGAGTTCAATTTCTAGTCTTTGGAGGAAAGTCCATATTGTTTTCCAGAAAGGCTGTACCAGCCGGCATTCCCACCAACAATGGATGAGTGTCCCCTTTTCCCCACATCCACGCCAGCACTTGTTGTTCTTGCTCTTTTGAATATGTGCCAGTCTCTGTGGTGTAAAGTGGTATCTCATTGTTGTTTTGATTTGCATCTCTCTGATGATTAGTGATGATGAGCATTTTTTCATATGTTTTTTGGCCATTCGAATTTCTTCCTTGCTGAAGTTTCTGTTCATTTCTTGTCCCCATTTTTTGATGGGGTTGTTTGTTTTCTTCTTGTAAAGTTCTACCAGTGCCTGATATATCCTGGATATTAACCCCTTATCAGATGGGTATTGGGTGAATATTCTTTCCCATTCTGTGGACTGCTTTTGTATCTTAGTCACTGTTTCTTTTGAGGTGCAGAAGCTTTTCAGTTTCATGTAGTCCCATATGTTTATCTTTTCTTCTAGTTGCTTTGTTAGTGATGTTTCACCTTTGAAGATGCCTTTAGCTTCAATGTCGTGGAGGGTTTTTCCTATATTTTCTTCAATGTACTTTATGGATTCAAGTCTGATATTGAGATCTTTAGTCCATTTTGATCTGATTTTTGTGCATGGTGTTAGACACAGGTCCAAATTCATTTTTTACACGTTGCTGCCCAGTTTTCCCAACACCACTTGTTGAAGAGGCTTTCCTTACTCCATTTTAGACTCATTGCACCTTTATCAAAGATTAAATGATCATGTGTTTGAGGTTGGGTGTCAGGATACTCTATTCTATTCCATAGGTCCACAGGTCTGTTTTTATTCCAATACCATGCTGTTTTAATTACTACTGCCTTGTAGTACAGTTTGAAGTTGGGAAAGGTGATACCTCCCATCTTCTTTTTCCCGAGGATTACTTTAGCTATCCTTGGGGGGGTTTATTG
The DNA here is from genome assembly GCA_021461705.1 of Cryptotis parvus. Lineage (NCBI taxonomy): Eukaryota > Metazoa > Chordata > Mammalia > Eulipotyphla > Soricidae > Cryptotis > Cryptotis parvus. The sequence continues at coordinate 809 of JAJIBD010024597.1, read as the reverse complement.
TTCCATACAAATTTCAGGAGCGTTTGGTCAATTTCTTTGAAGAATGTCATCGGTATCCTTATAGGGACTGCATTGAATCTGTACAGAGCTCTAGGGAGTATTACCATTTTGACAATGTTGATTCTCCCCCATCCATGAACAGGGAATGTGTTTCCATTTCCTTGTGTCCTCTTTTATCTCTTGGAGCAGTGTCTTGTAGTTTTCTTTGTACAGGTCCTTTACATACTTGGGTAAGTTGATTCCTAGGTATTTGATTTTCTGTGGCACAATTGTGAATGGAATTGTTTCCTTAATATCCCTTTCTTCTGTTTCGCTATTTGTATATAGGAAAGCCACTGACTTTTGGGTGTTGATTTTTGTATCCTGCCACTCTACTATATCGTCTATTGTTTCTAGGAGTTTTTTGGTAGAGAGTTTAGGGTTCTCTAGGTATAATATCATGTCATCTGCAAATAATGATAGCTTGACTTCTTCCTTGCCTATCTGGATGCCCTTGATGTCCTTTTCTTCTCTGATTGCTATGGCAAGTACTTCCAGTACTATATTGAATAAAAGAGGTGAGAGGGGGCAACCTTGTCTTGTCCCTGATCTCAGGGGGAAGGCTTTCAACTTTTCCCCATTTAGAATGATGCTTGCTGTGGGCTTTTGGTAGATGGCTGTAACTATCTTGAGGAAAGTCCCTTCAATTCCCCATTTTCTGGAGGCGTTTTAATCATGAGCGGGTGCTGGATCTTGTCAAATGCTTTTTCTGCGTCTATTGAAAGGATCATATGGTTTTTATTTTTTCTTTTATTGATATGATGTATTTC
>JAJIBD010024596.1:0-45149 GCA_021461705.1 Cryptotis parvus | reverse complement strand
TTTTTTTTTTTAAGTATTTTATTATACCACCGTGAGATATACAAATAAAAAAGATATACAATTAAAAAGTTCATGTTTGGGTTTTGGTCATACAGTGTTTCAGCACCCGTCCCTCCACCAGTGCCCATCTCCCACCACCAACATCCCCGGTTCCCTCCCCCTTCCCCAGCCCTGCTCCATGGCAGGTTCTTTATTTCTTTCCCTTTCTCTCTCTTTCTCTTTTCCTTCCCTTCCAGACTATGGATTACAGAACATACATTAAAAGGTTGTCATTTGTATCCTTTTGCCTCTATTTAATGCTCAGTTCTAGGTTGGCATTAGTACCCTCGACTATTATTAGCCCCCTGTTCCATTTTCTGTCTTACCTAAACTCTGACTCCCACACGTTTGTGATAATCTCCACCTTTGACAAGACCTCCTGATATATGTTTCACTTGACCTTGGATATTGGTATCATAATATGTACATATATATTTATGCCATGCAAATAAATGCAGTCATTCTGTATCTGTCTCTCTCCTTCTGGCTAATTTCGCTCAACATAATCTTCTCCATGTCCATCCATTTATAGGCAAATTTTATAACTTCATTTTTCCTAACAGCTGCATAGTATTCCATTGTGTAGATGTACCAAAGCTTCTTTATCCAGTCATCGATTTTTGGGCACTCTGGTTGCTTCCAGATTCTGGCTATTGTGAATAATGCTGCTATGAACATAAAAGTAGGGATGGTGTTTCCGCTGCGTATTTTTGGTTTCCCAGAGTAGATTCCCAGGAGTGGTATGGCTGGGTCAAATGGGAGTTCAATTTCTAGTCTTTGGAGGAAAGTCCATATTGTTTTCCAGAAAGGCTGTACCAGCCGGCATTCCCACCAACAATGGATGAGTGTCCCCTTTTCCCCACATCCACGCCAGCACTTGTTGTTCTTGCTCTTTTGAATATGTGCCAGTCTCTGTGGTGTAAAGTGGTATCTCATTGTTGTTTTGATTTGCATCTCTCTGATGATTAGTGATGATGAGCATTTTTTCATATGTTTTTTGGCCATTCGAATTTCTTCCTTGCTGAAGTTTCTGTTCATTTCTTGTCCCCATTTTTTGATGGGGTTGTTTGTTTTCTTCTTGTAAAGTTCTACCAGTGCCTGATATATCCTGGATATTAACCCCTTATCAGATGGGTATTGGGTGAATATTCTTTCCCATTCTGTGGACTGCTTTTGTATCTTAGTCACTGTTTCTTTTGAGGTGCAGAAGCTTTTCAGTTTCATGTAGTCCCATATGTTTATTTTTCTTCCTAGTTGCTTTGTTAGTGATGTTTCACCTTTGAAGATGCCTTTAGCTTCAATGTCGTGGGAGGGTTTTTCCTATATTTTCTTCAATGTACTTTATGGATTCAAGTCTGATATTGAGATCTTTAGTCCATTTTGATCTGATTTTTGTGCATGGTGTTAGACACAGGTCCAAATTCATTTTTTTACACGTTGCTGCCCAGTTTTCCCAACACCACTTGTTGAAGAGGCTTTCCTTACTCCATTTTAGACTCATTGCACCTTTATCAAAGATTAAATGATCATGTGTTTGAGGTTGGGTGTCAGGATACTCTATTCTATTCCATAGGTCCACAGGTCTGTTTTTTATTCCAATACCATGCTGTTTTAATTACTACTGCCTTGTAGTACAGTTTGAAGTTGGGAAAGGTGATGCCTCCCATGTTCTTTTTCCGAGGATTGCTTTAGCTATCCTTGGGGGTTTATTGTTCCATACAAATTTCAGGAGCGTTTGGTCAATTTCTTTGAAGAATGTCATCGGTATCCTTATAGGGACTGCATTGAATCTGTACAGAGCTCTAGGGAGTATTACCATTTTGACAATGTTGATTCTCCCCATCCATGAACAGGGAATGTGTTTCCATTTCCTTGTGTCCTCTTTTATCTCTTGGAGCAGTGTCTTGTAGTTTTCTTTGTACAGGTCCTTTACATACTTGGGTAAGTTGATTCCTAGGTATTTGATTTTCTGTGGCACAATTGTGAATGGAATTGTTTCCTTAATATCCCTTTCTTCTGTTTCGCTATTTGTATATAGGAAAGCCACTGACTTTTGGGTGTTGATTTTGTATCCTGCCACTCTACTATATGCGTCTATTGTTTCTAGGAGTTTTTGGTAGAGAGTTTAGGGTTCTCTAGGTATAATATCATGTCATCTGCAAATAATGATAGCTTGACTTCTTCCTTGCCTATCTGGATGCCCTTGATGTCCTTTTCTTCTCTGATTGCTATGGCAAGTACTTCCAGTACTATATTGAATAAAAGAGGTGAGAGGGGGCAACCTTGTCTTGTCCCTGATCTCAGGGGAAGGCTTTCAACTTTTCCCCATTTAGAATGATGCTTGCTGTGGGCTTTTGGTAGATGGCTGTAACTATCTTGAGGAAAGTCCCTTCAATTCCCATTTTCTGGAGCGTTTTAATCATGAACGGGTGCTGGATCTTGTCAAATGCTTTTTCTGCGTCTATTGAAAGGATCATATGGTTTTTATTTTTTCTTTTATTGATATGATGTATTATGTTGATTGACTTGCGAATGTTGAACCATCCTTGCATTCCCGGGATGAATCCAACTTGGTCATGATGTATAATCTTCTTGATGAGTCTTTGGATTCTGTTTGCTAGTATTTTGTTGAAGATCTTAGCATCCGTGTTCATCAGGGATATTGGTCTGTAGTTTTCTTTCTTTGTGTTGTCTCTCCCTGCTTTGGGTATCAGGGTGATATGTGCCTCGTAGAAGCTGTTTGGGAGTGTTTCTGTTTCTTCTATTTCCTGGAAGAGCTTGAAAAGGACTGGCAGTAGGTCCTCCTTAAAGGTTTGGTAGAGTTCACTAGGGAATCCGTCTGGACCTGGGCTTTTGTGTTTGGGAAGTCTTTTAATTACTGTTTCTATTTCCTCAATGGTGATAGGCTTATTCAGGTATTGGAGGTCTTCTTGTTTGGGAATTGATCTTATGATCTTAGAATAATGGCCAATTTGTGAGCTCACTCAGGGCTATCAAAGTGACTCTAAATCTTGGTCACTCCTTGTTTGTTTGTTTTCTTGTATGTTTATCTCATTCGTGCAACTGGCCCTCACTCGACAGAGGACAACAATCCAGTTGGCTTCATTATGGTAAACTGCCAATACCTTCAAAGCTATAGAGGGGTACCATGAGGACATGCCTCCTGAACCCAACTTCAGCTAATGCTGAATGAGATCTCCTACTAAATTGCAGGAGATGGCCTGCCATCTCCATAATTTATGAACCTGTACCACTTTGCCCTGTGTCCTTTTATTTATTCAAGAATCTTCCTGGACTGTTTCTCCCTGCAGTGCATGTGAATTCCTTTGTTTCCCCCACTGAACTTTGGTCTAGTGGGGTGTGCTGAGAGTTGAGCTTAAAATTCCAAGTTTTCAGAATACTGATCAGATTCGATTTTAAGGGGCTACTGCTTTTGATCTGTTACTGTAATTCTGTGACCCTGAGATGGCATTTAAGTGGACAGGTCAGTATGGGTCTAGTTACATTTAAATATCAGGGATATAATAGAAATATTCTAGGACAGAATTAAGAATCTGCAGTTACAATCAGCATGGAACTTAGTGGGACTGAAATAGAGTTTTTGCCCCAATGTTTTAGCTTCTGTACAATTTGGGTATCAGTATGACCAGAGGACACTTGGAACTGTATGGATTCAGAGGTAGGTACAGGTGACTTAATGAAACCCCCATCCAAATTCATATGACATTTAAGGACTTAGAATAGTCAGTAATAAAGTTTGTATGGAATTTAAAAATACCCTAAAAAGACAAAGCAACAGTAAAAATATAAGAAACTGGCAGGCATTTCATTACCTAAGCTGAAACTATACTATAAGCTATAATGATCAAAATTGGGTGGCATTTAAATAAGGATAGACCAATGGGTCAGAATTCAATATCCAAGGACAAATTCCCATACATACTGTCAGCTAATTTTTGACAAAGGAATTAAGAGTATGAAATAGAATAAAGATGGGATCTTCAACAACTGTTGCTGGGAAAACTGAATAACATTGTGCTGAAAAATCAATACTGGATCTATATCTCACACATTACACAAAATTCAACTCCAAGTGGGTCAGAGACCTTGAGATCAGACTGGAATCAGTAAAGTACACTGAGGAAAATATAGGAAGATTGTTTCCAAGAGTTGGACTTCAAAGGCATTTTCAGTTGTATGATGACACAGATAAAGACAACAGGATAAAAATAAACAAATGGAGCTACATAAAATAGGTTCTGTATGGTAAAATAAAAAAAAAGCATGTGCTAAAACTAAGGAAACCTAACTGAATGGGTGAAAATCTTCACACCCAACACAACAAATACCCAGGATGTATAAAGTACTCACAAAATCAATCCCTACTCCCTCCAAAATCCACAAACCCCTATGAGGAAATTGGGAAAAGAAATCAACAGCCACTTTTCTGAGGAAGATGGATAGCTAACAGGCACATGAAAAAATGTCTGTCATCACTCATTAGAGAAATCCAAATCAAGATGACAATGAGATATATTCACAATAGTGAGAATAACAGGAACAATCTATGTTTACAGGGATGTAGCAAAACAGGAATTCTAATCACTACTGGGAATATTGTCTGTTTCAACTCCCATGGAAGCAGTATCAATACTAGGCAGTAAACTAAGAAATTGAGATCCATATGATCCAGCAATTCCATTCCTAGGTAACTACCAAAGGATGTAAAAACACTCATTCAAAAGGACATCTGCACACCATTATTCATTGCAGCACTAAGTACAATGCTAATAAATGAAATCAATATAGGTGCCCGAAGAGAGATGAATGGATTATGAAGATGACATACATATACACAATGAAATACTATGCAGATTCAGTGAACAATATTCATGCAATCTGCTGCATTTTGGATTGAATTGGAAGATACTATGTTATATTAAGTGAAGTGAGCCAAAAGAAAAAGGGAAAACACAGGATAATCTCACTTATTAGTGGGATATAGAATGACCAGACAGGGGGTTGCAATGTACTAAACAGCAAATGCCTATATCACATTTGACTCCAGAATATAGGGACGAGGACAAAGAAGGAAAAAAAACCTAGGTGGGCAGAACAGATTGATGAGAAGGGGTTAGGAGTGGAGGGCAGGGTCAAGGGCCTTGGATACATTAGTGGTGTAGAGGAGTGGTAGATATCCAAACTACAAACACAACTGAAAGCTTGAGAGCCAACCTATAATAATCAAACTGAAAAATGTGTCTGCCAAGAAGGGAGGTTGAGAAAGTGGGAGAAAACCCGGGAACAACTGTGAAAGGAAGTTGATACTGGTGGAGGTTTGGTGCTAGAATATTGTCTTTCTAAAATCAAATGATTAATGACTTTGAAAATCATAGCTGCTTAATAAAAATGTTTATAAGAGACATATATAACCTCACTCATGAATAGGGTCTACAGAAGCAAAGCACAGGAATATACAAAAATAAAAGGGACATGCCTTTTGCCTGTTCCAAAATATTGCAGTTACCTCTAAGTGAGGAAAAGGATAATGAAAACTTTAAGGGGTCCAATGGACATTGTGGAGGGTTACTTGTACTCTGAAGGTGCTTGTACTTGTGTTCAACATAATTTGAGGATAAACGAAAATTTACCAGTCAAACATGCAGTCATGGAAATGAATGATATCTCAATTCAAAAATTAATGGACCAAAATAATGCCATGATCCTTAGTTTGTTTAGAAATAAAATTTACATAAAGGGAATTATTTTAATTAAAAGCAATAATATGTGTGAAGCAAATAACTTATGATGTTTCATTTTTAGGGTTGTCCTATTTTGTTTCTTTCCATGAACTGCTATAAGCTCATAAAAATAAAAATATGGGGCCCAGAGAAAGAGTTCAGTTGGCTGCAGCGCACTCAATGCATGCAAGAGTCCTAAGTACAATTACTGGTAGCGCATATGGCCCCCAGATGACAACCAGGAGTGACCACTCCAAGCTCGACTGGGTGTGGCCCCCAAATAAATTAAATGCTACCAAGTAAATAAGTACTAAATTTTTACTAATATTTTAAGAATCTTTTCTGATATTTTCCCTTCAGTAAATATTTTCATCATCTTACATTGTTATAAGTGTAAGATCCAACTCATGGAACTGATCTCTGGTGGTTGGTAAGGGGCTCCGCTAGCCCCTGGCCAAGTCCAACATTGCTCCAAAGGTACCACACATGCGGGGAGGGGCCAGGCTGGCCAGACTTGGAGAGCGGGGATTTGGGCTCCTCCGCCCTATCCTCCACCTCCATGCCAGCTACTCCGGGAGAGAGACATGCCAGACCCACAGCTCCATCGGCAACCCTGGAAGAGATCCAGACCCAACCACTCCAGACCCACAGCTGCGCTGCTCAGCCCCATGTGGAAATAACCCACGGAGCTGACCTCTGGTGGTTGGTAAGGGGCTCAGCCAGCCCCTGGCCAGTCCAACATTGCTCCAAGGATTCACTCACACATGCGGGGTAGGGGTCAGGCTGTCCCGACTTGGATCGGGATTTGGGATACTCAACCTTTCCTCCACCTCCATGCCAGCTACCCCAGAAGATAGACATGCCAGACCCACAGCTTTGACAATCTTAAATAGTACTAGATGTTAGGATCAGGTCCTTCCAGTATCTTTCACATTTATAGACTGTATATAGTACTAGGCAGGTTCTAGTTGTGACCTGTCACCCCATTGAGCCTAGCAGGAAGCCAGAGCAACCCCGACACCATGAGGTCAGTCATTCTCAACATCCAGACTCCTTAGCTCCTCAGAGCTCCACCCAAGGGAAAACCTGATCTTTTCCCATTGAGTTTCATCAGTAAATGCTCAATATGAGAGCCTTATACTGAAAGTAAACCACCTACATGGCAGAGCCTGGCAAGCTAACATGTTTTATTTGATATGCCAAAAAAAAAAACAGTAACAATTATTAACCTCATTCCCATGACCTGAAAGAATGGTTTGAGGCTTTTCCTGTTCCTGGAGCAAGCAGATGCCCCCTGGGGTACACTTACAACAGGACTTATGGAGATGTTACTGGTGCCCGCTCGAGCAAATTGACAAACAACGGGAAGACAAGTGATACAAGTGAAGTGATAAACTGTTATAACACTAAAATTTGTTCAACAATGTATTTTACTTGAAAAATACTACAATTACTGAATATAGCAGCAGAATTAAACAAATTACATGTTTGAAGATAACTACTTTAATGTTAAAATGCATAATATAAAAGAGCCTTTCCCACGAGTACAAAAGCGGTTCCTATTAAAGTCAACAGAGAAGAAAACACTAGAAGAATCTCTGAAAAACAGAATATTTTATCAAGTAAAAATTAACATCACTCCTCTCATCCTTGCAGTCTTATTATTATTATTATTTTTTTGGACATACCCATCAATGCTCAGGAGCTACTCCTGGCTTTGAACTCAGGATTTACTCCTGGTGGTTCTTGGGAGCGATATGGGATGCCAGGGATTGAACCTGGGTTGGCTGCATGCAAGGCAAACATCCTACCCGCTGTACTATTACTCCAGCTTATTGTTTCTTTCTCGCTTTGAAGTTAAAATGGGGAAATATCTTTCTGTACATAAGGGACCCTGGTGAAGATATCGGGATTCATTATTTGCTCTTGGCAGTTTGCTTGCTTTTTTTGGGATTTTTGGTCACTAGCAACAGGTGTTTAGGGGCTTAAGCATAATACTGTGCTCAGGGTGATTAGGGAGAACTTCTGCAGTGCTGGAGATCTGCCACATGCCAAGTAAGTTTCTGAATTTCTATACTACATTGTTTGGGGTTTGGGGGGCCCTATTTGGGTGCCCTGTTTGGTGGTGCTCAAAGGTTACTCCCAGTCTGCTGCATGGTGTACTATGTGCTGTCATGGGTCTGAATGAGTCACAGCTGATACTGCATGCAATGCAAGTGGCTTACCCCCTTACTACGCCTCTGGCCACTCTTGTCACTTGTCTTCCCATTGTTCATTAATTTGCTCGGCGGGCGCCAGTAACATCTCCATTCTCCATTCATTGGGAATGAGGTCCATTATTGTTACTGATTTTTGGCATATTGAATATACCATGGGCAGCTTGCCAGGCTCTGCTGTGGCTTGGGTTCATTAGCTATTGTTCCTGTAACTCAGAGCTGTGTCTCAAACATTTTTCTGATGATACCCCCCAGCTTCTTTGCTCCCTCTGTCCTGCCTAACACCAGTTTCCCTCCAGCCCTCTAGTTATGCAATTTTCATCTGTGACCTCTTTACAATACCCTGGAGATGACTGTTGGAGTACACTCCCTGGTCATGGCTGCCCAGAACCTCTGCATCTTGCCTGGAGCTACCTCCTGCAGCCCACATTTTAGATGTCAGGAAAACAGATTGGATTTGTGACTCTATGGTCAGAGTATTAGATGACAGGTCTAGCTAGCTTGGGATCTTTGCTGTTTAATTCACTTACAGTTTACACATTTCCATGTCCTTAAGCCAGGGTTCATGCTAATGAGAGCTCTCTTATGGGTAAACACTGATGGAGGGTGTGGTTGTTACAAGAGTCATTTTGACTCTGAATCAGTAACTTTGAAATATTACTATAATCTCGACTATGCTTTCAATGTTATCTAGATTGGGCACAATTCCTCTTAATACCCACTGTTCCCAGCATGGGACAGTTAGAATTTACCAGGAGACTACCACCCTGGCTATGTTGAGACTATCATTTTAGATCAAAGAAAGGATCATGCTACTTTGCCCTCAAGCTGGCAAGCATGACTTTTCAGTAAAGAGAGGACAAGACACTCAGAATCACCTTGGAGCAGAATAGAAAATAGACAGACCATGTGGGTACCATCTAGAATGCATGAAACCATGAAATTATGTGTTTCTCCCCATGTATATACATCCATTGAGATGGATTTCTTTATACCTCTCTCTTTATCTCTCTCTCTCTCCAGTTTTCTGACTTAAGAAATAATCTCAGAGAAACAGACTAGTCCCTGACATCATCTTGTTTATGCCATGTTTGTTTAGACCTTCTACACCTAGAAGCTATTAGTTGATCTTTGTTGACATTACCCTCCCTGAAGATAGGATTACTTTTATATATATATATATATATGGACTGACTAGAGGTACTGAGATCCACTTTGGTGGGAAACTTGGGCCCGAGTACATGGTCTAAGTTCTGACCAAGAGCTAGAGGTCTAGGGAATACCATTATCTTGGATTTCAGTAGCAGAGCTTGTTTCATTGTTTCCAAAAGCCTTTCAGAACTGCGCTGGACTCCTGAATTTTGATCCATGACCTGACGGCTTTGGAGGTAGAAGAGAACTTGTTTCCTGATTTTGTTGGGGACCCCAGCAGTTCCTTGATACAGAGTATCTTACCATGTATTCTATGTTAGCGGGTATAAATATTTTTTTCTCATACTCCCACAATCCATGTGGGACTGGACAAATCTTATCAGAATCTATCTGGCTGCATTGGATCCTCTTTTAAATTACAATATAGCCATAATTAAATCGGAGAGAAATGTTGTTTGCCTCCTATCAAGCAAGCGTGGCTCTCAATAATTCTAGCAACCAGAACAACCCTGAAGATAAGGTTATCATGGAAGTTTGGAGAAATATATACCTAGCTGTAGAACATCCATGGTATAAATACATGCCTTTTGTATTAAGCCTGAGAGATATATTTCATCTCAGATGCCCTTTCCACATCTCTACATAGGACCTGTAGGAAAACTTCAAAGGCAGATCTTGGCTAGGGCAAAAGTAATATTTCAATGGTCTGGGCCAGGTGAGCTTGCTTGGGGTAGTGAACCTGAATCTGACAGAATTGGCTGTGACTCAGACTAGTTGTTGTGGGCAGGGCCAGACCAGTAGGTATATAAAAAGAAGCAGCCTTCTTCCATTCTCTTTCTCTCTGCAGGATAGGCTCTCTGCAGTTTGAATTCCTTTCTGGCTGCTTGGGCCCGAGCACATGATTCTGGGTGCAGCGGCCATCTTAGCTTAAGGACCCTGGTCTAAACACGTGGCTTGCGTTTAGCTAGGAACTAGAAGTTTGGGGTTTTCCTGATATAGAATTATAATGCCCGAACCTGTGTAAGTAAAAGCCTTTTGAAACTTTGCTAGTTTCATGAGTCTATCTGTCTGCTGCTGGTCGCTGATTTCCTAGGGCAGAAGGGGATCCTATCCTGCTCCGTAATATTGCCTGGGAACCCAGCTCAGCTCAGAAGCATAGACAGTTTCCCAACAGATGACAAGGACCATGTGGCCTCCACTTAGAAAAACTATGTTCTAGAGGATTAAGAATATGTAACAATATGGAAAAAATAGTGTATAAGACTAAATCTAATAGTGCATTATACTTAGAAGAATAAGAATTCTTCAATGAAATCTTTCAGTTTATATGTATATATATTATATATATACATATATATATAATGTATATATTTATATGTTATTTCTTTGATCTAAAATGATAAAAAGTCACTTGACACTTGTCTTCCCATTGTTCATTGATTTGCTTGAGAGGGCGCCAGTAATGTCTCCTTTCTCCATTCGTTGGGAATGAGGTCCATTATTGTTACTATTTTTGGCATATCAAATACACCACAGGTAGCTTGCCAGACTCTGCCATGGCTTGAGTTCATCCCAGGGGCCCAGCCTTTTTCTATGTCGGACCATCAACCATCCAGGTCCATGGGGCAGACTGTCTCGGTCTGCCACCTGCTAATGCGACCGAGCACCATCACCACACCTGCAACTCCTTGAGGGCAGGATATAAAAAGTACTTAAAGTTTTTTGGTGGTGAGTAGGAATCACATCCTGCAGTACCTAAGGTCCTGCTCAGTACTCAGCAGGAGATGGTGTGCACCAGGAATTCAAGGACCACCTTAGTGCTCCAGGCCTGTGAGTTACTTCCATGACCCTGTATTTTAATTTCTATATTGAAACATGGCTCTGCACACCAAGTGTGAAGCCAAGGGACTTTCAAATATATTTCTTACCAATATACAAAGAAAATCATTGCTCAAGTGTGGATTACTCCTCTGCTCCTTATTACAATCTTGTAGACAATATTATAATTGTAGTTTTGGGGGAGGGGTCTACATCCTCAGGTGCTGGGTGGTCTTTCCTTATTCATGGCTCTTGAAGGTACTGGGAGACCATGTAGTTCTGAGGATTGAAAGCAGGAATTCACATGGAAAGAGCATGCTCCAGTCATTTGAACCATCTCCCCTAAACCCTTGATTTAACTGGTGGCAGAATTATAGTGATGTCCATATGACAAATAAATCTACAAATATAGATATCACTTTTTTTGATAATCAGAGGACACTACACTATGAAATAGAAATTAACTAGTGTAAGTAATAGCAATTGATAAAATCAACTTTTCAAAATCAAGGTTTTAAGAGAGACATGGCAAAATTAAATAACTGCCTTTGGTTCTATAACTCATTGTTCCTCAATTTATGGTGTAATGGACTATTTACAAGGCTGTTGTGAAAAGTTAATTTTAGTTTGAGACCCACAAGTGAGGTGCTACTGGCTCAGATCATTCCTGGCAGTAGTGGGGAAGTTTAGCACTGCAGTGTTGGGTCCTAGGCACTGCCAATCTCGTGCAACCAAGTCCTTTATTCTTGTATTTTTCCTCTAGTCTCACTGCAAATTTTATTTTATTTTTTTGTTGCAATTTTAAACAATTTAATGAACCTAATTAGTTTGGATCACTACGTAGACACCGATGTGATTAAAATAGTTATTCTGCTTTTTTTCTATATGCCATATATCATATTCAATACATTACATAATTTGAATGTCCAAAAAGTGTGAATCAAAACTTACATTTTAAAGCGAATTCTAGGAACTGGGCAAACAATATGCAGAGAGCATTTAGAGAATTTCTACAGGTGTTAAGCGACAAAAATATGCCAGGGACTTAGTTCAAATAAATCAGGAATCAATGGGTTAAGCTCTGTTTAACCGAAAAAATTTTTAATTTTTAAAAAAGTTTTTGAGCCACCCAGTGGTGCTCAGGAATCATTCCTAGAGGGGCTCTCAGGAACAAATGGGGTGCTCGGGATCAAATCCTCACTTGTAAGGCAACTGTCCTATCCACTGCACAATCGCTCCGATACTACATCATCTATTCCCTAAAGTACAAGATTCATCTTCGCACTAAGAATCCGGGATGTGACAGGCCTTAGAAGTCCACATAGTCTATTCCCAGCCAGCCAAACCCTTACCAGGGAGGCTGAGAAACTCACCCGTGAGACTCCCTTGATACTGTCCCAGAGTCTCCTCCAGGGTAGAGTATGGGGACTCCGCCATGCACAGACTCGGGCCCAGAGTTGAGACACGTGGGAGCGGTCTAGCGTTATCACCTCCCAGAAAGAGACCCGGGAGCCTAGGCAAGAGCCCCCTCCCAGCCGCTGAGGAGCAGGAACCTCAGGCTCTATAGCAGGGACTCTACCCACCCACTGGTCCTCGCGATGGACGCTGGGAGTTGTAGTTCGCAATCCCAGAGACCGGTCTTGCGCCCAGCGGGGACAGCCACGGTGAACTACCACCCCCCAGAGAGCACCGTGCTCCGGGCGCCTGTGGTGGCTTGCAGCCGGTTCAGTTGCCGAGAGACCGCTAGGAGACAAAGCATTTTTCTCAAGCTCTGGCTTTATCACATCCCGCTGTTTGGCCCCACAAGAGAGAGGCACTGACACAGGGAATGGACTCTCCTAAGCCGGCTAGTCTGCAGTTACAGCCGGAGCTTGTCAAGAGCTCCAATGGCCGTTGCTGAAGTATTACCGAGATATGTCAAAATAACTAACCAATTTACGTTTGTTTTTTAAAAAAGAAACAAAAAAGAGAAACTGAATCTTCGGAACAGCACAGGTTGTTAATAAACGGGTGAAACTAGACTCGAATGTCCGCAGGTCCGAACGCCCCTGGGTTGACGCACTTGCCGCCGGGAACTGTAGTCCGCGCCGGTTGTGGCCCTGCCGGTGCCGGGAGTCTCATTGTTCCTACCCGTCTGGGCGCTACGCGTGCGCGTCTGAGCCTGAGACCCTCCCTCGACCGGCGCGCAGAGACTCTTCATTGTCTGCGTTGGCGCCTGCGCAGAGCCGCGGGCTGGGCCGGGCAGGGAGGGAGGGATCGGGGCCCGCGTCGCGCCCTTCCGGGAGGCGCCTGCGCACTGGCGGCCGCTCGCTGCTGTTACCGCTAAGTGTGGGGCGTGTGTGGAATAACGTTACAGCCTAGGGACTGGGGCCCGGAGCCAGGCCGGAGGAGCAGGACGACGACAGCAGCGGAGCGATCACTGCGAGCTCAGAGCGGGACAGTGCTGGGAGATTCGCGAGACCCAGTGCGCGACTCCCCGTTAGGTTCCTCTCAGCTGTGAAGGGTAAGTGATGCGCTGAGCCCTGGGCGCAGCTTTCCCACATCCTCCTCCGCGGATTTGCAGCCGGGAACTCTGGGCGCGGCCCGCAGTGGGGGTTGCGGGGCCGGCAGCCGAGGGACGCTTCCCTGTTGCTCGTCACCGTGCCACCCCCTCAGCCTCCATCACCCGCGCCAGGGGCTCGGTCTGGCGAACCCTCCCGTCCCCGTTCCAGCGTCCTGCGTCCCCTCTGGGCCGGTGACCTCCGGGCCTTCTCCGCGTCCCCGAAGGTGTGGATCAATTGTGAGCGCTCGGGGCTCTGGGCCGCCTTCCTCGCTGCAGCCCGCAGTTGGTGAGGGGCCGGGCCTGATGGCTGCCCGGTGGCAGGGGCAGGAATTTCCCCCATCGCTGCAGCTAACGGTGCTCATCCCTCTAGAGTGGTTTTGAGGACCAGTGACGGTCAGGCGAAACGGCGTTTGTCCGCGCTGTCAGGCGGGAAGACGATGTCACACAGCCTGGCACGGGACGACAGCAACCGGGCGAGGTGGGGGGTGTGGGAGCGGCTTCCCGTGGGCTTCATTGTCCTGACGTGCAAATGTAGAGGCTTGGCCCCCTCTTGCGTGCCGGGGAAAATTAGCAGCTGCCCAACACAGGACCGGAAGACGAGATATTTCACCCCTAATTCATGGCTTCTTACCGTTTGGTGTCTGATGGAGTTTTATTTGAAGAATGTAAGCCCTGGACGCTGTGGGTATTCAGAGCCTGGACGGCCAGGGCAGTAACCAGATGATAAAGAAGAACGTGCCGGGAGGGCCCTGACACCGAAGCTGTTCTTTGGCAGGGAAATGAGCCCGCAGAATTGTTTTTCATTGGGTGGGTGATGTTTTAATACCCTGAAAGGATCGGATTAGGGTACATCTTACGTTTTGTAAATTTTTTAAGAAAACAAAAAAGTCCGGGTAAATTTCTGTTTGAATTTTTTAATCAATATTTTTTCTCCAAATAAAAATTTAGAGCATGGTTAGGCATGATGGAAAATACGTCTTTTAGGATGATATTATCCTTAAGCATTCAGTGGCCACAAAGGTTTGACAGAGGATAGGGATAAAGGAGCAGGTGGCATAAATCATGTGTTAGGAGGGGAGTTATAAGTCCCCATATCTAGATCTTCACTAATTTTACCCCAGCTGGCTTTGCCTCAAAGATTTACGAATTCAGCTCTATAAATCGTTCTTTGCAAATTATGAACCATTTTCAAAGGCAAAACCGGGCCCATTTTAATTCTTCCTATCTTTGTAGATAATGTTTAATTTTGTTGTTGTAAGGCTTAAGGGCAGGTGCGCCTTAACACAGATGGAGAAAGACAGGAAAATTTGGAAAGTTATGGGACTTCTCTGTCCAAACCAATTTCCAGTGAAAGGCAGAGCAAGTCAAACTAATTACTATTCAGTGTTTTCCCTCTAGCCCCTGGACCCCTGGCCTGTGAAAAGCTAAGGAAAATGTCTCTGCATACTGCACAGTTGTGGTAGTAAAATTTATTGCCAGTTAAACTAGTTTTCCTCATTGTGATGAAAAGTAGTAATTCCACTAAAATAGAACTTTAATTTTATAAATAAATACTGGCATAGACAAAGATTCCTTGTTGTGACTTTTTTCTTGGTGATTGTTAGTAACCATTTTATATTCAGTATTATTTTATAGTATGATTAACTATAAATTGTGTTAAAATAAAATTGCTGAGGCTGGAGAGATAGGACAATGGATAGAGCAGCTGCCTTGCATTCAGTCATCCTGTGTTGATCCTTGAAACCCCATGTGGTCCCCTGAGCCCTGACAGGAGTGATTCCTGATCTCAGCCAGGAGTAAGTTCTAAACACCACTGGGTGTGGCCCAAAGAATAAATTACTGTATAACAAGAACCCAATTAATGTTGCTTTGGTAAATGACCTATTTTCAACTTAAATAGGAATTTACCTTTGTTGTTGTCATTATGGACCACACCTACCTGGCTGTGCTCAGAACTTACTCCTTACTTTGTGCTCCTGGGTCACTACTACTGAGAGGATTATATGCGGTGCTGGGCATCCGGCACATAAAGGCAAGTGCCCTACCTGCCCTACCCTCTCGACCCAAGAACTTACCTGGAGAAAAACTACTTTTTTATCAGTGAACTTTATACTTTTTTTTTTGTTGATTTTATTTTTACTATCTAGTGCATTTTTGTTGACTTTCTAAGTTCTCTTTTTGGACCTCTTCTGGCATTTAGGTGGTCGGTACTGTGCATCAAATAAGACCTCCTGCATGTAAAACCATAATCTAAATTCAGCATGCATAATTATAGTAAATCAACCAATATTTGGTGGGAGATGAGATTTGGGTCTTTGGTGCTGCTCCCAGTGGTCCTTGGAAGAGGAGCTTGAAAGTGTATGGATAATTTAGTATCAAGCTGTTGAGATAACCTAGGTTCTGACAGCATAAAATAAATCAAACAATAAATTAAAAACAGTATAGATGAAGTAATTAGTATAGCACAATAGCAGAAACAGGGTCTTAAAAGATAACACAAAGGTAAGGCATTAGCCTTTCATATGACTGCTCCAGTTGCACACTTGTTTGAATGAATGAATCTCTGGCATTTATATCCCGAAACAAACAGATGCCATTGGGCTACACTGGCACGTGATAGGGTCAAATGGAAACATTACTGGCGCCCACTTGAGCAAATCGATGAATAACGGGATATCAAGTGATCAAGTGATCAAGTATAGATAATAATGGCTGGAATATGAAATGTTGATTTGTTAAGAAATTAGCTTTTCCTTATAGAGAAACTTCAGATCACTTTTATTTCATAAACATGTTTATAACTCAAGTTCAAGATAGGGATAATCCTTAGTGAAATATATTTTAACTAATGTTTAAAAATAATTCCTGAGAAATGTGTTCAGCAATGAATTGGTCAATGTGGGCATTACAAAGTAATAAAATATTTGCTGGTCGTGGCATTGATTAAATTGGACAGATAGGTCAGTTTAGTTTAAATAATTTTGTGCCAGTATATTATAATTCCTTTTTTGGCCAAATAAATTATCATAGCTAATATGTGCTAAAGGTGAAGCACACTTATGTCCACAGAGGAATAAATGAAACCAACAAAATACAGTAAAAGAAAGCTTTACAGAAATTACTTTCATACACATTGCATTTATGTGAGGATAGAAATGGAAAAGAATCTCAAGTATGTTGTTTAAATATAGGAAATACAAGAGCAGAGGACTGGATAAAGAAACTATGGTGCAGCCACACAATGAAATACTATGCTGTTGTCAGGAAGAACAGATTTATGAGAATTTTCATACAGATGGATGGACATTGAGATTGTCATGCTTAGTGAAATTAGTCACAAGGAAAAGGACAGATATAGAATGACTGCATTCATTTGTAGAATATAAATATATACTAGTGTTCTACTAATTGTTGAAAATAGTAACGCCAGACTAGAACCGAGCATTGAATGTAGGCAAAGGGATATACGTGATAACCCGAAATGTATGTTTGGCAAGCTACAATGTGTAAGAGGGTGGGAGACAGACAGACAGACAGACAGAGACAGGGAGAGAGAGAGGAGAAGAGGAGGAAAAATACCTGTTATAGAGGCGGGATGGGGAGGGAATCTGAGGACATTGGTGGTAAGAAATATGCACTTGTGGAGGGATGGGTGCTGCAACACTGATGACTGAAACCCAATCGTGAACAGCTTTGTAAATGTCTACCTCATGGTGTTATAATAAAATTAAAAATAAATTTGAGAAACAATGAAACAGAATTAATAACTTATTGAGTATGTTAATAATAATGTACAAAATATTACCCCTTGATGTGATACTAAATAACTGAATAATAACTACCACGTGTTGAACACCTCCCTAAGTGCTAGAGAATCAAAAGTAGAGAGGAGAATGTGTGTACCTTTGTACATGGGGATGTGATCTATTTACAATTGTGTCTATTTACAATTAGAGAATCATTTTGCCTTTATGTCAGTACTTTTTACAAGTAGCATATATAATTAAACCATTGATTTTTGACTAAAAATAATATTCTTTCCACTGACATTTTTCAGTTATTAAAGTATGGTTCTGTATTCCCTTCTCCACAACATTTTAGAATTGGTGACCAATTTAGAATTATCTTTGAGATCTCATTTAGTCCACATTCTCTGTGAATAAATAGGATTAACAGCTCTTTTAGTTTTTTTAGTATAAAAATTTACTAAACTTGAATGTGCCTGTACTTTAGTATAGAAATGCATCTTATTGCATTTTTCTAAGATTAGCCAGATTTTTCTCAATGGATTTGTTCTTTACTTAATTTTCTATTTTATAAAGTATTAAATATCATAGTTCCTACAATTTAATTATGTATTGTTTAATTTGTTTAATATTTCTCACTTCTCAGAGGCAGCCCTGTTGGTTATTTATTTTCCTATTCATTTCTGCAGTTACTGTCTGACACAGTGTAGTGGTATTCCTTATTTGAATTCCAGCTTTGCTTTTGTGTTTGTGAAATTGTGTTAATTCTTTAATGGAAATAATACATTTGGCAAAAAAGGGGAATGTGATTTTAACCCTTTGAAATATATCTCCTTGAATATTGTCCTTTTATATTCATAGCTTTAACTAAAACTTGTGGAGGTATTCTTTTTTTTTTTTTTTTTTTGCTTTTTGGGTCACACCCAGCGATGCTCAGGGTCACTCCTGGCTCTGCACTCAGGAATTACTCCTGGCAGTGCGCTCCGGGGACCTTATGTGATGCCGGGGATCAACCCGGGCGGCATAGGCCAGCCGCGTGCAAGGCAAGCGCCCTACCCGCTGGGCTATCGCTCCGGCCCCAAGTGGAGGTATTCTTTAAGGAAGATTTTGTAACAAAGGGATTAGCTTCCTTGCTTTATTTTTTTGTATCTATGAGCGTGAGCCGTCTTGTCTTCATCTTCCTATTGACAACCAATGGAGATTTATAACTAGAATAAATGTTTTACAAAAAAAATATGTGTATAGCGGAATATGTGATATGAAGATAAAGAAAAACATTTGAATATTGTTTGCTTTTCCTTTTTTGGGGGATTACACCCGGAAATGCTCAGGGGTTATTCCTGGCATCACTCAGGGAATTACTCCTAGTGGTGCTCACGGGACCATATGGGATGCCAGGGATCAAACCCTGCCTGGTCAACTGCATGCAAGGCAAACATCCTGCCTGCTGTGCTATTGCTATTTGCTTTTCAAAGAAAAAAAAATCATTTTATCTTCAAATGCTAAAGGAGTTGTTTGTAGCATTATAAAATATGAATGCTATGTAAATGTAATGTAAAGTTAACATAAGTACCATATAAAGTAAATAAGACTAAATGAAAAGAGAATGATGTGGGCCTATTGTTTTTTTTTAAATCTTTATTATTTTGTATTTTTTGGACCATGCCTGTCATTCTGTACTCAGTGATTATACCCATATTTTCCACATGTTTGGCACATGAACAGTCCTTTGAGCCATCTCTCTGTTCCTATTTTTTACTTATTTGATTATTTATATATTTGATTTCTGAACCACACCTGGTAGTGCTCAGGGATCACTCTTGGCAGTCAGTACTCTGGTTTGTACAGAGTCCAAAAACAGGTCAGCTACATTAAAGGGAAGCATCTTTCTATCTCTCCAACCACAACTTTTATTTTAGGAGCTTTTATCTTAGAGAGTAGGTCTGAGAAGGTACAGTTAGCAAGTCAGAGAGTTATCTACAGAGTGCAGTGGTCCAGAGATGGGAAACAAATGAGTGAATTCAAAGAACAAAGAAGCAACAGTAGCAGGAAGAAGAAAGAAAAGAATAGTAAAGTTGGATAGATGTATCATTGGCTTGATTTCATTGTTGATTTTAAATGTCATGGGAGTTTATTAAGTCACTAGTGTATTCATTAGAGGATTTTGATCAGGAGAATAACAGAAAGGTTGGATTGTGTGTGTGTGTGTATATATATATATATATTTTTTTTTCTTTTTGGGTCACACCCAGCAATGCTCAGGGGTTTCTCCTGGCTCTGCACTAAGGAATTACTCCCAGCGGTGCTTGGGGGACCATATGGGATACCAGGGATTGAACCCGGGCCAGCATGGGCTGGCCACGTGCAAGGCAAACGCCCTACCCGCTGGGCTATTGCTCCATCCCCGGATTGTATATATTTTTAAAGTATGTTGCTGGCTATTTCATGGAAAATAGGTTCGCAAGAGTCAGGAATAGGGAAAGGAAGATGAGCTAAAAGGTGGACATAGTGAAGTTATCAAGTCATGATATTAAAAAATCAAGACTTTCATATAATTTGTTCTAGTTAATGGTATGCTACATTTCTTTACAAACTACTAAATATAGAATACTGAAAAAGATATTTTTAAATACTTAAAGAACTGCAATTTGCAAATTTACACATACAATATTTTGATACCAATCCTACTACCAGTGTCAGCTTCCCTCTATAAGTATTTCCATGTTCCATGCCACACCTAGCAACCCACCTACCATCTTATCAGGTACATTTCAAAGTTCTGTGGTTGTAGTTTAGATCTCATATTTTCTCCCCTTTGTCTTCTTTCTCCTCTCAATCCCCTGATTTCTTTACTTCTCTCTATCCTCCCTGTATTTTGGAATCAGACTCTTTTGGTTTTAGCATGTATTTCTTTGGCTATGTAAAAACTTTAGTTGATGCTGTCCTCTTTGTATATTTTTTATTTTGTTTCCTTTATCTGTGGTATGAGATCATAGAAAATGCCTTTGATGTCCAAATATTGGAGCATTTTATATTTTTCTCAGTGTAGTCTATAGATTTCTGGACTTATCTCAAGGTCTTGATCCACTCTGAATTGGCCTTTGTGTAAAATGTCAGATATGGGTCCAGCTTTAATATTTTTACACATGGTTATCCAGTTTTCCCAGGACCAGTTGTGGAAGAGATTGTCTATTTCATTTCATATTCTCAATTCCTTTGTCAGAAATTAACTGACCATAAATATGAAGTTATGACATTGTTTGATTAGAATCCATTGATCAGAGGCTGTATTTATTATAGTCTTATACAGTTTTGGCCACTATAGATTTTTTAGTACAGTTCCAAATTAGGTAATGATATATCTCCCCGTTTCTTATTTTTCAATATGACTTGAGTGATTTAAAGTTTTTGTAGTAAACAGATCTCATACCTCTTTTTGTTAGCTTGATTCCTAGGTAGTTGATATTTTAAATGGGGTAGATTCTTTGACTTTTTTCTCCTCTAATTAACTTTTCTGGTGTAGGTATGAAACTGATTTTTGTGTATTCAGTTTGTAGCCTGCCACTTTGCGTATTGTCTCTAGATTTTTTTGTGGATTCTTTAGGATCTTCTATGGATATTATGTTATCTGTAAATAGTGATAGTGTGACTTATTTTCCAGTTTAAATAATTTTGATTTCCTTTTCTTGACTCATTGCTATTGCTAGGATCTCTAATACTGTATTGAACAAAAGTGGAGACAATGTACATCCTTGCCTTGTACTTGATCTCAATGTCAGTGCTATCAGTTTTTCACCAGTAAGATTTTTGTATGTGGGTTTGTTATAGAAAGCCATCACTATCTTAAGGAAAATTCCTCCCCCCCATTTTGTTGAATGTTTTGTTTGTTTTAATCATGAATAGACGTTGGATCTTGTAAAAAATTTTCTTTGCATCTGTTGATATAACATGATATTTGTCTTTCTTTTTATTGATGTGTATTATTTTAATTGATTTGCATTTGTTGAACCGTCCTTGCATCCCTACGATAAATTGCACTGGATTGTGGTGGATGATTCTTTGATGTTCTGTTGGATTTACTTTGCTAAGATTTTGTTGAGGAATTTATGTAAGTGTTTATTGATGAAATTTTTCTGAAATTTCCTAGACATCTCTACTTTGGATATTTGTGTAATGTTAACTTTATAGAAGCTGTTTGGAAGGATTCCTGTTTCTTCAATGTTTTCAACGAATTTAAAAGTATTGGGAGTAAACTTTCTGAAAATTTAATAGAACTCACTGGTAAAGCCCTGTGGACCAGGAATTTTCTTCTTGGGGAGACTCTGAATTACTATTTAAATTTCCTTATTTGTGATTCACCTGTTTGAGGATTCTACTTCCTTTTCATTAAGATTTGGGGATTACATTCTAAGATTTGGGGTTTTTTCTTTCTTAATGTAGAACTTTTTTTTTTAGTGTGTTCCTTTATTTCCTCTTTGGTCTAGTTATTTTTTTTTTGCCATGATTTATTCAGCTCCACATATTGCAGAAAACAAAGGACATAATGCTGAAAGAGATTTTGAAATAACCAGTTAAACCAATTCAAAACTCAGCTATTAATCTAAAGCAGAGTTTTAAATAACAAGATTGAACACAAGAAAGGAATTCTCCCTACTTACTTTATCACCACTTCAATAGTCCAGTGGGGAGGGTGTTTGCCTTGCATGCGGCTGACCCAGGTTCCATCCCCAGCATCCCATATGGTCCCCCTGTGTACCACCAGGAGTAATTTCTGCTTGCAGAGCCAGGAGTAACTCCTGAGCATTGCCAAGTGTGGCCCTAAAAGGCAAAACAAAATTCTATTTCGCTGATTTTTTTTTTTTTTACTGGAAGGTAAGGTTTATTGGATAAGGGTTCGTCAAATGTTATATGGAATAGACAAGTACAATCAAATGTTGGTGAGTGATCTGGAGCTCCAGTAAACCATAAAAAAAAAACTGATTTGAGGACAGAGGAAATGAGCATACTCATTGTAAGTGTAAATCATAGAATAAATATTTTGCCTAAAGGAACATTGCAATAGAGATAAGCTTGAAATAGTCAAACCATATATTTACATTGAGGACCTGAAGCAGAATAATTTGACCTGGTTATTCATAAATAGCTCGGATTGTAAATTGAAAGCCATAGTTTTTTTTTGTTTTTGTCATAAAACTAAGTCTTCTATATTGCAGAAAAATGAGAAAATGTTATAGATTTATAGTTAGTCACTTTTTTTTTTTTTTTTTTGCTTTTTTGGGTCACACTCAGCGATGCTCAGGGGTTAATCCTGGCTCTGCGCTCAGGAATTACTCCTGGCACTGCTTGGGGTACCATATGGGGTACCAGGGATCAAATCCAGGTCAGCCGCATGCAAGGCAAACACCTACCTGCTGTGCTCTGGCCCAAGTCACTCTTCTGATTGCACTAGTCAGTTACCCACATTTAATCTTGCCTATTTTGGTTTAATTAACATTTTATAGTGAAATATAGTGGAACTATTGCCCCATCTGCCTGTTGTCTGTCATCTACAAGCTGTTCACTTGAGTCATCCTGAACAGGATCGGAAGAACATTAGATGAAGGACAACCATGTGAGGAAGCTGGCTTCTGAAAAGGATTCAGCACAATTGGCCATATCCACATAGTAACCAAGCTCATTGAAGTCTGTAGGGAGTTCAAGATGCCGCTGTCTCAAGTTCATTGATTTAAAGAAAGCTGTGGAGACTGAAGCGGTCATCGAAGCCCTAGCCAAACAGGGTATTCAAACCCAGTACATCAAGATCCTTTGTGAGCTGTATTATGGATTCACCACCAGGATCTCACCATTCTACAAGGAAGTGATCGTCGATGTCAAAAGAGGGGTTCGGCAGGGGTGATACCATTTCACCAAAACTCTTCAGTGCGACCTTCGAGAACATTATGCGACAATTAGAATGGGAAGGAATGGGAGTGAAGATAGATGGTCGGCAACTACACTACCTCAGCTTCGCTGATGACATCGTTCTAATAACACCAAACATCAGCCAAGCAGCACAAATGCTGGCTTACTTTAACCGAGAATGTAGAAAGATAGGTCTACAGCTGAATCGCAACAAAACTATGTTCATGAAAAATGAACTAGTTCCAGAGGCCCCATTCACTCTCAATGGAACAAACATCTCTGAAATCAGCAGTTATGTGTACCTAGGTCTAGAAGTCAACATGATGAACGATCTAAAACCTGAGCTGTGCAGTAGGAAGAGAGCAGCATG
This sequence comes from Cryptotis parvus, assembly GCA_021461705.1. Taxonomy (NCBI): domain Eukaryota; kingdom Metazoa; phylum Chordata; class Mammalia; order Eulipotyphla; family Soricidae; genus Cryptotis; species Cryptotis parvus. The sequence continues at coordinate 21,624 of JAJIBD010024596.1, read as the reverse complement.
GAATGCCTTCAAAAACATCTAAGAAATAGCTAAAAGAACAAAGAACCTCTGGCTCCAGGCACATCTCTATGACTCCACCGTTCTCCCTGCATTAACATAAGCCTCAGAGACCTGGGCCCTACGAAAGCAGGATGAGAATGCTGTCCAGGTCTCCCAAAGAGGAATCGAAAGAGCTATGCTTGGAATATCACGCTTCACTCAAGTGAGAGAAGGAATCTGGAGTTCCGACCTCTGTCGATGTTCCAGAATCAGAGATGCTCTCTCGCTTGCCATGGCATCGAAAATCAGATGGGCTGAACCTGTAATGCGATTTGGAGACAACCACTAGACTAGAGCCGTTACTTACTGGATCCCACTGGATGTCAAAAGATCACGTGGCCGCCCACCTACAGGATATTCAGACTTCTTCATCAAGACCTTGAACGAACAGTTTGAGGCTTTGCATATTCCTGAAGCAACCAGATGCCATTGGGCTACACTTGGCACATGATAGGGTCAAATGGAAATGTTACTGGTGCCTACTCAAGCAAATCAATGAATATCAGGATCTCAAGTGTTCAAGTGATAAAGTGAAATATATTACTACTTTATTGCTGGCTGCAAATAAACCCAGGACATCATACATGGAAAACCGTTTAGCTCTACCACTGAAGACTATCCCCAGCCTCTATATGAAAATGTTTGTATAGTGTATATATACTATGTACACTCAACGGTCATTCTATTTGCATCAAACTGGAGAGTTTTTGGGGAATGAGGAATTATGAGAGACTCACACACACTTGGCAGAGCTGCTACTTGCTCTCCCTGTACCCAGCTGATCACGAGGCATCCGGGAGGGATGGCGGGTTCTAGCCCTAGCCGCCACCCCAGCAGAGCCTCACAAGAAGCTAGAGCAACCCCCACACCATGAGGGCCGCCATTTTCCACATCCAGACTCCCTCTCATCAGAACTCCACCCAGCAGAAGAGCTGATTGCAACCTGGCCCGGCCGCGGTTCATCAATAAATGCTAGAATCTTGAGGTGACTAGAAGATTATCCCACCCACACAGCAAAGCCTGGCAAGCTACCCGTGTCATATTTAACATGCCAAATACCAGTAACAATTATGGACGTCATTCTCATGACTTGATGGTATGGTTTGAGGCTCTTTATGTTCCTGGAGTGGGCAGATGCCCTTGGGCTATCTCACATGTGACAGGATATATTGCGATGTTACTGGTGCCCGCTCGAGTAATTGATCATCTATGGGAAGTTAAGTGATCAAGTGAGTGTGTATATATATATATATATATGTATGTATATATATACACACATACATATACATACATACACATACATACATACATACATATATATATTTTCACATATATATACATATACATGTATATATCTATCATAGTGTATATATAATGTATATACATATATAGTGTATATATATACATATATATGTTCATATCTTGTCTACACCCCTCAGGGCTCTGCCCCGTGGGCCCTGGATGGTTGATGGCCTGACATAGAAAAAGACTGGGCCCCCAGGGATGAACCCAGAGCCATGGCAGAGCCTGGCAAGCTACCCATGGTATATTTGATATGCCAAACCAGTAACAATAATGAACCTCATTCCCAATGAATGAAGTCGTTACTGGCGCCTGCTCAAGCAAATAGATGAACAACGGGAAGTCAGGTGATACAAGGTGTTACCCTTTGTGCTCAGGGGCTACTATTCTCTGTGTATTATTTGTGGTAGGATATTGAACCAGGCCTTTTGCATGCAAATCCCTTTGAATTATCTTCCCCAGTTCATAGATCTTTAAGAAGATGTTGCTATTGGACCACAACCATGGTACTCTGAGCTACTCCTCACTTTGTCTCAGGGATCATTCCTGGCAGCATTTGACATATTTAGCACTGGGGATAGAACTAGTGTTGGCTATATCCAAGACGAGTGCTTTAACCCCTGTACTAGCCCTCTGGCTCCTTAATTTTCATTATGGTATAGGAACTTAAGTGCAACTTGAATATTAAGGGTATTTTTAAAATTGTAAACAACTCTCAGGTTAGATTATATGTTTGTGTCTTGGTTTTTGATATTAACTTGTACGTCTATGAACTTCGTATCTTAGTACTGCTTCTGCCATGTCACCTTTTTCTGACATCATTTTCATTCTTATTTAGTCCAAGAATTCTTCCACTTCTTTTTCATCTTAAATTTCCTCATTGACTCAATAAGTCTTCAGTAGAATTGTTGTTGGTCTCCAGATGCTTGAGTTTTCTTGACCTTTGAGCCATGCTCAGCAGTGCTCAGAGCCAGTTGTTTCTTTCTCTATGCTCAGACACCACTCCTAGTCGGGATTGAGGGATCATGTGGGTTCTGGGGAACAAATCATATCAGCTGTGTGTAAAGCAAATCACTATTCTCTACTATATCTCTGGTCCTCACTTTCTTTGTGGTTAATTTGTATCTTTAAAAGCACTGCTGTTTGAAATGATACTTGATCTTAAAGAGTTTTTTGACAATTTTGTGTCCCAGAATATGTCTTTTCTTGAAAAATATTCCTTACTCCATATGCATTATAGAAGAAAGTCTTAAAATTTGGGGGGGGTTTACTGTCTAATAAGTCCAGTTTATCTAGCATTTGCAGTTGTTATTTCCTTATTTTTTGTTTGATTTATCCAGTAGCAAGGGTGGGATGTCTTCTACTACTGGAGAGTAATAATCTATTACTTTTGAATTGTTGCTGTTTTACTTTAGGCCTGTTAGTAGTTGCTTTATGTTATCCTTAATTTTTTTTTCTCCTCTATGGGGTAAAACTAGGAATCACACACAGTTTTCATCCTTACTGGGCGTTCTCAAACACATAATTGTGTTGCTGTCCATTGTGTTGTGATTCACTGAGAGTCATATACTTTGTTGTGGCACCTAGTATACCAAACAGCAGAGACCGTGAGATCAGAAGCAAACAGCATAGGCCATGAAATCACATTCTGGTATCTTAATAAAGCTTAGTTCTACTGTAAGGCTCCCACAAGTAATTTCATGGCTTCACTGGCCACATGTCTCCATTCACTGACCCCTGCTTTTATATTTCGTTTGCCTTCATTTGGTTCATATATGTTAATGGGTGTTAGTTAAGGTGTGTTAATGTTTTTTTGTTTCATATGATCTCTTAATATTTAATGTCTGTGCCTATCTCCTACTATTATTTTTACTTTGAAATCTATTTCAAAAGATCACAGTTATCACTGTGATCTTTTCTGCATTTGCCTATATGATTTATTTTCCAGCCTTTCACTTTGAGCCTGCTGTCATCATTAAAACCCAAAATGTGACTACTGTAATAAGCAGCAGAATACTGTGTTTTAAATCTTGATCTATCAGGCCATTCTCTAGTTTTTAAATGGTAACCTCACAATAGTGACTAAAAATGATTGCTATAAAACAATTAAAAAATTAATTTCTATTTTCCCATATGGAAATTTTCTTCACCTTTTTTAATGGTGTGGGAAAATGGCCACATCTGGGAGTGCTCAGGGCTTACCCTTGGCTCTGTGATCAGGGATCAATCCTGGCACAGTTTTACCATGTGGGTTCCAGGGATTGAACCTGAGTGGGCCAGGTACAAGGCAAACACTGGAACTGCTGTACTATCTCTCTGGCCCTTAGATTTGTATTGCAAACTCTGATATCTGTTGTATAGTAATCAGGTATTATATACCTCTTGTTCTTTTCTTTAAAGTATTATCTTGAGGTTGCCATGAAGTTTGCTTCTAAAGTTCTAAGCTGACATGCCACTTTAAATTAGAAACAATTCAGTCTCAAATTAATTCTAGGAGAGTCCAATTTCTTTTCCTCTCCATTTTTTATATTTCATGTACCAATACTTCTGAGTTGGGTTTATTGCCTTTATAGAATATAATTTGGTGTTTTTTTCTAGACTTATTGAATGTCAAAGAATTATTTTAATTATTGTCTTTCTAAAATTTTATCCCTCCTTAAAACTGAGTGTTAAGGGGCCGGAGCGATAGCCCAGCGGGTAGGGCGTTTGCCTTACACGCAGCCAGCCTGAGCCGGCTCGGGTTCGATCCCCGGCATCCCATACGGTCCCCGAGCACCGCCAGGAGTAATTCCTGAGTGCAGAGCCAGGAGTAACCCCTGAGCATTGCCGGGTGTGACCCAAAAAGCAAAAAAAAAAAACAAAAAAAAAAAAAAAAACTGAGTGTTAATCTAGCTGAGTACAAGATACTTAGTTGGAGGTCATTTTAATTCAGCACTATGGATATATCATGCCATTCCAGTCTGGTCTGTCACTTTTTTAGTTAATTGATCTGCTTTAGTCTTAAGAGACTTTCCTTAGAAGTGAGTCTTTTGTTGCTTTAGGGTTTCTCTTTGACTTTTGGCATTTTAATTATAATGTGCTTCCATGTTTAATTGGGAGCTTTTCTAGTGTGTGGAAGTCACTGAGGTGACAAGAACAAATAGGGCTTCCTCATATACTGCAACTGTTTTGCAAGGTTTGTGGTAACACTGAGTGAACTTGGACTGCAGCCATGTGCTGAAAATTATGGTACACAGATGCACTCGCACATCATTTTTGTCAAGATGGGTTAATTATCACGGATACATAGTCACAGTTGCACACTAGCAGGTTTGTGTAGCATTCAGATTAGACTGTGGTGTGATCTAAGGTACTAAATTTTGATTTCACAGGGATACCTGTGAAACCAGTTTCTAGGACAGTGAAATAGAATGGGATTGGGTTTCGGTCTGCCCAGGTCATTTTGTGCATGTTTCTTATTGCTTGGGGTTGATCTGGTCTTCAAAAATCACAAATGCCGTGAGGAATCTATGCACCGTTGTGTAAGTCTGAATACTATTCAGGGATTCATGTTTACCTGTGTCTGACAATATCTAAGCTAGCCTGTCCTAGCCATGGCATGAACTCTTGAAATGATTGAATTTAAAAGAGAATGAGATTTCTGTCACAGACCATGCCCTCCCCTCCAGTGATAGAGGTAAAAATTATTTCTGAATTCCAAAGTGATTTTGAATGTAGGACAGCAAAATTTTCTCAGTACAATTTATTTATATGAGCATAGACTCCACACTGTGGTAAGAAACTACCCAAAACACAGTTTTAGATTGATAATTTGTTTCAAATGTAAAACTACATTTTCCCCTCAGTGGGGATGGTATTTAAAATAGTTAAAATGTCCCAGTCAGATTACCTATACTGTAGAGTTGAATTTTTGAGTATATTTCCCTTTCCAGAAACATTTTCCTGAAGCACTTCATGCATTTAGCACAATCCTAAAACTGTTATATCTAGTCACATATGTATATTATATGTATACTGTATATGTGTAGAGTATGTAACAGTATATATGTAATATCTCTACTAGAGATACGTACATATATACTATTACATATACATATATACTGTTATATTTAGTCACACATAAACACAAATATATGTTTATTTTTATGTTCTTCATGTTCTTTGATTTTTATATTTCATTATATTTTCTAATTTTATTATATATAATTTCATTTTATTTCTTATTGTCACTAAAGTTTTTCACTTTCTTCCAGTCTATTTTTGCTCCTAACATTTAAATGTATGTAGCATTTTCTATCTTGATCATCACTCTCCTGACTAATAATAGTGCTTTGATATTTAAATACTTTGAAGAAAAATATTAATTCAGTTTATACTACTCTGTAAAATGTTCTTACCCACATTTTAGAATTTACATGGTTTTTGTAATTAAAAGAGTTGTGAGAGAGAGAGAGAGAAAGTTTCTTGGAACAGTTTCAAACACAGTAAATGGTTAGGGAATTCTTCCTATCACAAATAAAAAGTTAACAGAAAAATATGCTTGTTTTGTTTGCTTTAATATATTTTATAATAAAGAATACTCTTACTTTATTTGTTTCAGAGTCTTCAGATGAAATACAATCCCCATTTCTTTACATTTTCAGAAAAATATGGCATCAAGTGGTAGAGAGTTTAGTGCTGAAGGTATTTTCTGTTAGGAATTTAGTTTGATAAATGTTAAATATAAATTCTAGTATAGGTATGTATTTGGTTTATACATAAACAATTCTAAGTATATATGAACACATTCATTCACTTAAATTTTATATATTTGCTGTGTTGAGATACAAAATCTTGAAATTTGTAATAAATTTATTAATAATAACCCAAACTTGATGCAAATAAGATTGTAAGGTGGATCACAAAAGATCACAGATTTTTTGGAAGGAGTGACAAATAGAATAGTCTAAGAACAGAACTTTTAGGGCAGTGAAAATCCTCTGTGATAGAAGAGGGATATCTGGCATTACCCATTTGTCCAACTATATATAGTATAATACTGACTGACGCCTAACATAAACTATGGACTTCAGATAATAAAGAATTTTGCTTCTTAAGGGAAAAACAACTATAAAAATTGTATCATTTCAGTTGCAGTTGCTGACAGTGGAGGGAGGCTATAAATGTTTGGGGCTTGAATATGTCAGGATATCTCTTTTTGTCCTCTATTATCCTCTGAATTTTAGTGCATAAAAATAGTCATAATATTTTTAGATGTATGTCATTAAAACCCTCATGACTATTGTTGTAGTTTGGTTCATCAAATTGACTTGTAATGCTGGGATCAAACCCAAGGTAAATCAGATGTCTCACATTTGTCTGCTCTATCCTGAGCCACATCCTTGGGTCTAGTTCAGTTTGGGGGCATAGTCGGGGAGATTTGGGACACACTCAGGTGCTAATCCTGAGTCTGTGCTCAGTGATTACATCTGGTGGTGAACAGTTCAGTGGAACCGTGAAGTGCCAGGGAGCAAAATTGGTTCTTCTGCATGCAGAACATGCACTCAGCCCTTTCATTTGCCTCTCCCAACCCTCCACTTCATTTTAATACATAAGCTTTACTGCTAGTTCAAATGGCAGTTTCGGACGGTGGCATTTATCACCCCGCCCCTCCTCCCCCACCACCACACACACTTTGTGTTTTAAAATTTTTTGTTCATTTTATTGTAAGAATTGTGTATTCTTCCTGTTTATAGAAGCCTGGGGATTCAGTGGAAATCCTTGTCTTCCTTTAATATCTCTAACAACAGGTGTTGTGTGGATAATCAGGGAGTAAAAAGTTCATTCTCTATAAACCCATCTGAGAGAAAGAGAAATGAGTAGGTGTGACGGAGGGAAGAATCTCCTATCACCCTTTCTGTAATAGTTACACTAGCTGTGCAGATGTTTTCCATGGTTATTTGTTTTTATTGAATTATTAGTGTAATAGTAGAAGTTTGTAGCCTGAAACTTGGGTATTTTAGAATGAGAATGAAACAGCAACAATTGAGAAAGCAGATATTACTGGGAATTTACATATTAATGTACTTAATATTCTGGAATAAACGTACAAAAAGAAATAAAGGAAAAATCACCACTGCTAGGTGAAAATTGAAATGATATTTAATACTTGATTGTATTTTGGATAACTGTTCTACTTTGGAAGATTTTTATTTTTTAGGTCATGTGTATTGTATTTGTTTTTCACCCACATTTTATTATACCTAAAAATAAAAATTGATTCTTAGACTTAGAAAAATTATAGTCTTTTTTATATTTTGGTATCTGTTGTATCAGTTTCATAAGGACATTTACTTACCTGCATATATTTGATCTGAAGAAGAGAAAAACCAACTTCACTAAGTAAATATTAGTGTTTTAGTAACTGTTTCAACTGCATCTTGATCACTTGATCATTTGATATCCCGTTATTCATTGATTTGAATGAATCAATTCATGAGGCAGTCGGGAGGCATGGTGTGTTCTAGCCTTGGCCCACCACCCCGGCAGAACCTCACAACAGGCCAGATGACCCCCCCACCCACTCCATGGGTGCCGCCATTTTCCACATCCGGACTTCCCTCTCTTCTGAACTCCACCCAACCGACCAGCCCATCACAGCCCGAGCTTGCGGCGGCATAGCGGCGGCACGGTTCATCAATAAATGCTTTATTTGGAGGTGTTTAAATAATATTCCTCCCGCACGGCAAGCCTAGCAAGCTGCTCGTGTTGTATTTGACATGCCAAATGCCAGTAACAATTATATTAGGTCATTCCCATGACCTAATATAATGGTTTGAGGCTCTTTATGTTCCTGTAGCAAGCCGATACCCTTTGCTCCACTGGCATGAGACAGGACATATGGAGATATTACTGGTGCCCGCTCTTGCAAATAGATGATTAACGGGAAGATCGTGATCGTGATATTCATTGATTTGCTCGAGCGGGCGCCAGTAATGTTTCCATTTGACCCTATCACATGCCAGTGTAGCCCAATGGCATCTGTCTGTTTGGGGGATATTAAGAGCTTCGAACTGTTTGTTTAGGGTCTTGATAAGGAAGTCTGACCATCTTGCCAGTAGGTGGCCACGCAATCTTTTGGCATCCTGTGGGATCCAATCGGTAACGGCTCTAGTCCAACAGTCATCTCCAGATTGTATTATATAACCAGCCTATCTGATTTTCGATGTTCTGGCAGATGAGACAGCATCCTTGATTTTAGAATAGCGACCGAGGTTGGAGCTCCAGATTCCTTCTCTCACTTGAGTGAGGCGTGATATTCCAAGCATGGCTCTTTCGATTCCTCTTTGGGAGACCTGAATGGTATTCTCATCCTGCTTTCGTAAGGCTCAGGTCTCTGAGGCGTATGTCAATGCAGGGAGAAAGGTGGAGTCAATGGGCACTGGTAGAGGGTGGGTGCTGGAACACTATGTGACCGAAACCTCCAAACATGAACAACGTTGTAATTGTATATCTCATGGTGGTATAATAAAAAATTTTTTTTAAAAAAAGAGGTGTGCCCGTAGCCAGAGGTTCTTTGTTCTTTTTGACTGTTGTTTCGATTATTTTGAAGGCAGTCCATACCGCTATTTTCCTCCTGCACAACTCAGGTTTCAGGTCGTTCATCATGTTGACTTCTCGACCTAAGTACACATAGCTGTTGCATTCAGAGATGTTTGTTCCATTGAGAGTGAATGGGGCCTCTGGAACTAGTTCATTTCCATGAACATAGTTTTGTTTAGATTCAGCTGTAGACCTATCCTTCCACTGTCTCGGTCAAAGTCTGCCAGCATTTGTGCCACTTGGCTGATGTTTGGTGTTATTAGAATGATGTCATCAGCGAAGCATAGGTGGTGTAGTTGCCAGCTATCTATCGTCACTCCCATTTTTTCCCATTCTAATTGTCGCATGATGATTTCAAGGGTGGCTCTGAAGAGTTTTGGTGAAATGGTGTCACCCTGCCGAACCCCTCTTTTGACGTTGATAATCACTTCCCTGTAGAATGTTGAGATCCTCACTTCCTTGTAGAATGGTGAGATCCTAGTGGTGAAACCGTTATATAGTTCACGAAGGATCTTTATATATTGGTTTTGAACGCCCCTGTTTGACTAGAGCTTCTATGACTGCTTCAGTCTCCACAGAATCGACGGCTTTCTTTAAATCAATGAAAGTGAGACACAGCGACATCTTGAATTCTCTATAGACTTCAATGAGTTTTGGTTATCGTGTGGATATGGTGCGCTTGTGCTGGAATCCTTTTCGGAAGCCAGCCTGCTAGCATGGTTGTTCTTCATCTAATGTTCTGCCAATCCTGTTCAGGATGACTCGAGTGAACAGTTTGTATATGATGAACAACAGGCAGATGAGGCTATACATGCCAATGTTGTGAATGTCTCCCTTCTTGAACAGTAGAACTGTCCTGCTAGTTTTCCATTGGGAAGGCACCTTACATTTGGTCAGGTAGCGTGTGAAGAGTCGAGCCAGTGTATTGATGAGAACTGATGATTCTTCAGGTGTTCGGGTTTGATCTTGTCTGGGCCTGATGCTGTTCCCTTCCTAACTGCATCTTACTCTTTAAAAAATGCAAGAAACATAGAGACAAGAATTCCTGGTTTTTGTTATTCTTTTCTAAAACCTGAGACAGAATGAGAGAAGACCTTTTGGAAAGAGAAAAGGAATTTTCAAAGAGAGGTAACCGTCACAGAAAAAGTGGTATCTTCCTACTATGGAGGCATAAAGAAATAAATGAACCAACAATGAATATTAGAAGGGCTTAGGAACAGGAGAGACCAGGCATATTGGAAGGTAGAAATCACTTACGAGCTTAAAACAGGATTAATTGAAAATTCATATGCATAGCATGTAGTGCCTGTTGGGTGACACCCCACCCATTAGCCCTGGGTCTTTGCATTTGGGATGCCTCTCCTCATATAAGCCATTTGCATGTTTAGGCTTTATGCCAAAGAGATCGCTTTCTTGTGTAAACACAAAAGTAGTGTGGGGTCAGGTACAGGTGAGTCAGTTGACTCTGAATTAATGGCTCCCTGACATTACATCATATTTCTAACTATAACCCCTAGTACTATCTAGATAGATATATTTCCTTTTACCCTACAGGTCCCTGTGAAGGGCTGGATGTTACTAGGAAGAGTTCACCCTGGCTTCATAATGGGACCACCTTTAAGGAAATTTGCTCTACAAAGATTAAGGAAATGTCATACTAGCTTGCCTTACTTAAGACAAGCCTGAAGAGTCTCAAAGGCTTTTGATAAAGAGCAAGAGCACTTAAGAACTTGGCCTGGAGCAGACTAGACTGAACAAAGGACCTTGTTGGAATGGAGATATCTATCTGGCATGGGAAACATAGTTTGAATTATATGACATTATTCTCCCCCATGAAAATGCATCCTATAGAAATATTTTTCTTGGGTGTAGTTTTTTTATGCCAGCCCCCTCTCTATGGTGTTTGTATAAGAAACTAGTCTGGGAGGAAGCCAACAGTGTTCTGAATTAGCCTCTCTCTTTTTTTTTTTTTTTTTGAGTTATTGTTTTTTTTTTAATTTTTTATTATACCACCGTGAGACATACAATTACAAAGGTGTTCATAATTGGTTCTTGGTAATACAGTATTCCACCACCATCCCTCTGAATTAGCCTCTCTTTTTATTTTTGAGTTATTGTTTTTTTTTAATTTTTTTATTATACCACCGTGAGACATACAATTACAAAGGTGTTCATAATTGGTTCTTGGTAATACAGTATTCCAGCACCCATCCCTCCCATTTCCACCACCAATGTACCCCCCCCCTCCCACCCACCCCCCAGGCTGCCTCAATAGCAGGTAGCCCTGTTTCCTCTCTTTCTCTCTCTCTCTCTCTCTCTCTCTGTCTCTGCATCTCTCTCCCTCTTATTTTACACATTGTGGCTAGCCCTGCAGATATTTAGAGTTTATCACTTAAGTCTCTTTGTGTATATTCAATGGTGAGTTTTAGTCTGCCATTACCATTTCCCACACTTAGTAAAACACTGGTTTTATTTATATCCTACTAATGAATGCAATCATTCTATATCTGTCCTTTTCCTTCTGACTAATTTCACTCAGCATGATAGTCTCCATGTCCATCCATTTGCAGGTAAATTTCATAATTTCATCTTTTCTGACAGCTGCATAGTATTCCATATTGTAGATGTACCACAGTTTCTTTAGCCAGTTCTCTGTTCTCAGGCATTTAGGTTGTTTCCAGATTCTAGCTATTGTGAATAGCATATTATGAATAAAGTAAAGATAGTGTTTCTGCTATGTGTTCTTCGGTCTCGGGTACATTCCCAGGATTGCTATTGCTGGATCAAATGGGAGCTCAATATCTAGTTTTCGGAGGAATGCCCATATTATTTTCCAAAAGGGCTGGACCAGTCGGCACTACCACCAACAGTGGATGAGAGTCCCTTTTTCCCCCACATCCACGCCAGCACCGGTTGTTCTTGCTGTTTTGAATGTGTGCCAGTCTCTGTGGTGTGAGATGGTACCTCATTGTTGTTTTGCTTTGCATCTCCCTGATGATTAAAGATGAAGAGCACTTTTTCATATGCCATTTGGCCATTTGAATTTCTTCTTTTTGGAAGCTTCTTTTCATTTCTTCTTCCCATTTTTGATGGGGTTGGCTGTTTTTTTTCTTGTGAAGTTTTTTTTCTTGTGAAGCTTGAGCCTGAGGTGTGACTGACCTGGGGATTTGCATGAGAGCTGGTTTTTACTTTGTGAAGGCCGATTCACAAGAGGCTTTCATCTTATGGTGGGCAGACGGACAAAGAACTTGGTGTAGAATGAACTTGTGATCAGTGTTCTTGGTCAGAGCACATCGTTGGTTGCTTTAGATCTGTGCGAGTCTGTGTGGAGGAAGTTGGTAGAAGTAAAAAGCTTGGTATGATCTACACTGGATTTGGCTTTTATTTATCTGCTTTCGGACCCTGAGTGTGATCAGGGAACCCACAAATATTGTTGGGGACCTGAATGGTCCCAACAGGGCCTACTGCTCAATCTCCAAGTACTCCACAGTAGATTAGAGATTCATCTTCTGAAGTTTTGTCAGAAAAGAGTCAGGAATGGGGAACTAGCTCAAAGGTCTGTAGTGCATGCATCATTCTGAAACTACATTCAATAATGAAGGGGGAGGGGAATAAAAAAAGAAGGACTCAAAAGAATGTTGATCATCATGTTCAGTCAAGGGTGGGATAAAGTGCTTTTGCTTAATATTAGTATATTGAAGCTTTGTATGTAAAATGGTGACTACTATCCCCAGACTGTTACTAGCCTTTATAATTACAACTACCTTTTACAGTGTCATCAGTTTGTTTATTAGCTATTACAAGTGCGAGTGGGATGACAGATTAGAGATGGGTTTTGTTGGCTTTTTGTGCGAAGGCTTATTTCTAGTCTCTTTGCTCAGGGATCATTCCTGAGGTTCTATGGGAACCAATTAGGATGCAGGGAATCTAAACCATGTTGACTGCATGTAAGGATAATGCCCTATCCACTATACCCTATCTCCTGGCCCTAGATAATTCTTTTGTGGATAAACTGAAATGATCTTGAAGGAGAAGAAATGAACTCTAAATGTTGACATTTTCCCCAAGAAAAAAAAATGATTTTGTATCTTTACCCATTGCTGGATTCGTAAAAGTGTATTTATTCCCTGAGTTTGTGAGTTCCTGAAAATTTAAGAAGTATTTGCAAAGAGACATATGTTCTTAAGAAATTAAAGTTCATTTTTAGTTAAAATGGGACCAGGTCCCTCCCCAATGTCCAGGCCTTCCTTTTTCCCTGCATACATGATGCAAACTGTCCCAAAATGCCCTGTCCACGGCTTAATTTCTAAGTTCAATCCCTTGCAATATTCTTACATCCGGTGCATTTTCTTGTCCCTATGCTGTTTTCTATCCAATGTGCACTTTTGTATCCTGAAATCTTCATCTGGAACCCTGCCACCTGTGTACCCTTGCTGGGGTTTGCTGCCACTGTACCACAGCAGTTCTCTTTCCCTTAGCTTTTCTTAACTTCCAGCGTGGTCACATGTACATGGAGAGGTTCTGCTATTTGTCTGGCTTACATTAGGGGTTATGGAGTTGCTTGACTGGAGACTTCCTTTTATTTTTATCTTTGCTATCTCCCATCCATCTATATATTTTGACCGGATATCATTTCCACTGTGGAGATTTAAAGTGACCAATTAGATGAATGAAATCATCTTGTGTTCCATCATTCCGCTCCACTGTATTAAATTATCCAATTGTATAAAAAAAAAACCACTTAAAATTAACTGAGAGCTTTCTTGACTTACAAATTGTATTTTGTAACATGGAAGATTTCTATTTGATTATATAAATAAATGTGTTAGCATCATGAAAAGAATAAACTGGAAGCTAGGGCCAATTTGGTGGTAAAGGGTGTATGAGAATGTGCTTGCTCCCTAAACAGAAACTGCACTAAGCAGCAGAACTTAAGACAGAATTTCATATGTTACATCATAGAGGAAGTAAATAGAAACAACCCAGCAACTTGCTGAAGCTCCAGAAAGTTCTTTTAGGAGGAAGATTACAATAAACAACAACAGATAAAATAAAGAGTAAGCCACCAGGAATGGAAAGGCAGAGTAGAAGGTAATAATGTACTGAATGTAGCCCCAGAATGTCATACCCTGTGGCAAGTATTCAAGAGTTTGTTTTGCCTTTTAAAGAAGCTTTTTATTTTATTTTTTAAATATTATTATACCACCATCAGATATACAATTACAAAGATGTTCATAAGACGTTCATATTTGGGTTTGGATCATACAGTGTTCCAGCACCCATCCCTCCACCACTGTCTATTTCCCACCACCCATGTCCCCAATTCTCTCGCTGCTCCCCTAGCCTGCCTCTATGGCAAGTTCTTAGATCTTTCTCTTTCTCTATCTCACTTTCTCTCTTCCTTCCCTTATACATTGTGGATTACAATACATACATTTAGAGATTATCATGTGTATCTTTTTGCCTATATTTAATGCACAGTTTTAGGTTGGTATTAGCACTTTCGACAATTATTAGCACACTGTTCCATTCTCTGTCTTACCTAGCCTCTGAGTCTCACACGTTTGTGATAATTTCCACCTTTGACAAGACCTCCTGATTCATGTTTTACCTGAGCCTGACCTTGGATATTGGTATCATAATATGTATATATATATATATATATATATATATATATGTGTGTATACATATACATATATAGATATACATATATATTTATGTCATGCAAATAAATGCAGTCATTCTATATCTCTCTTTCCTTCTGGTTAATTTCACTCACCATGATCCTCTCCATGTCCATCCATTTATAGGCAAATTTCATAACTACATTTTTCCTAACAGCTGCATAGTATTCCATTGTGTAGATGTGCCACAGTTTCTTTATACAGTCATCAGTTCTTGGGCTTACTAGTTGTTTCCAGATATTGGCTATTGTAAATAGTGCTGCTATGAAAATAAAAGTGCAGATGGTGTTTCTGCTGTGTGTTTTTGGTTTCCCAGGGTATATTCCCAGGAGTGGTATGACTGGGTCAAATGGGAGCTCAATTTCTAGTCTTTGGAGGGAATGCCCATATTGTTTTTCCAAAAAGGCTGTACCAGTTGCACCAACAATGAATGAGAGTCCCCCTTTCCCTGCATCCACGCCAACACTTGTTGTTCTTGCTCTTTTGTATATGTGCCAGTCTAAAGAGGCTTTTTAAATGCTTCTTGCAAGACTTGTTTCCATAAGCTGTTGGCTGTCCCCAAAGCTCTGTATCCTTTCTCAAATTTGAATGATAATCTAGTTTAAATGAATATACTTATTGAGGTGTTCACTGAGTTTTTGTATTGTATTCTTCCATTCTCTTTTGGCTCATAGAGCTCATTTGGAAGCTGTACTGTGAATTTTACGGGCTTTCCTTTGTGTGTAATTTCCTTTTTTGATTTGCTGCTTTCAATATTATGTCTGTTTTTTTGAAGTTTATCATTTTGAATATAATGTTTCTTGAAATTTGTCTAATGGAGTCTATTTTCTCTGGTATCGATCAGGCCTCTTAGATCTGGGTGCTCTCTTCCTCATCTCTGGGAAATTATTAGCAATGATTTCTTTAGCTATTGTTTCTTCATCATATTTGCCTCCAAGAATTATGATGATTCTTATCTCAAATTCATCCCACAGTTTTCTGCTATGCTGTTCATTGATTTTCAGAATATTTTCTACCCTCTTTGTTTTCTAGTGGTTTCCTCCATATCATCTTAAAGTTCCTTTATCTTTTCCTCAAATGCTATTAATCTACAGCACACATCCTGCTTGGAGCTGGTTGAGCCACCTTTGTTACCTTGGTGGGATTCTCTGCATCATCTCAAATGGATTTACTGTGCTCCTGCTATACTGAGGGCTAATCCTTGTCGTTAGACCCCTGAGACTCTGAGGAATTAATTAGTCTGAGAATTGCTCTTTTCCTTGCCTGCCATCTTAGGATGTATAATTGTGAGCAGTGTGAAATTTACTTTGGAGCTATTATGTGGCCACCAAATGCTTCAGTAAGTCTGGAACTGGGCCTATTTAAATGGCAGTGGTGAGGCCTGGAGGCCTACTGTAAAATCTTAAATATAAAGAAACTCCCTTTATATTCATAGCAGCTCTATCAAATGAAGTCATACAAGCCAGGAAGAAATGTTATGAAATAGCCAACATGTTTAATGAAAGAGACAACCAAAATATATTCTTTCCACATTCAAGATGGAACACAAACTTTTTACAAACAGTAGCTAAAGCAGTTCATGCCACCTATCTAACTATAAGAAACATAAATAGTTTCTTTATAAACTGCTAAAAAACCCACCATAAGTTGTATGATTCTAAGGATATACAAATGTGAGAGACTAACAGAACCTTATATAAGGAGGTTATAGATCACTAATTTTTTTGGGGGGTTATACCTGGCAATACTCGGGGCTTACTCCTGGCTCTGCACTCAGGAATTACTCCTGGCAGTGCTCAGGGGGACCATATGGGATGCCGGGGATCGAGACCCAGGCCAACATGGGCTGGCAGCGTGCAAGGCAAACGCCCTATCCGCTGGACTATGGCTCCGGCCCGGATCACTAATCTTGAATTAACATGGGGATTATAGACTCAGCTTCAGATAAATTTCATGTTCGTCTCAGAGTGAACATACTTAGAAAACACAAAGAAGACAACTAATGAAGTCCACCCATGAGAAAGCAGATACAAAATACAAAGGGAAGATAATAAATGAAAGCCAAAGTAAAGACAAACATCACAAAACTCCCAAAATACTTATAAAATTTGTTTATAAATTTAAAAAAATTTTGGCTCCATTTCTTGTTGGTCATATCTTCATTCCTGTTTGAGTCAGGCAAACTTTATTCTTTGATTTAAAAAAACTAAAAATAGTAGTAGTAGTAGTAGTAGTAGTAGTAGTAGTAGTAGTAGTAGTAGTGTAGAAGTAGTGTAGTAGTAGTAGTATAATAGTAGAAGTAGTATAGTAGTAGTAGCAGTAGTAGTAGTATAGTAGTAGTAGTCATCTCACACCTTCCCAGCCTGCCTCCTTGGTAAACATAACAAATTCATGTTATATTGCATGCTCCAATAAAAATTAAAGGACTCGGACCACCTGCTCCTTGAGGTGTTGCAGGTGTGACTGTGGTGCCCTGCTGCGTTGGCAGGTGGCAGACAGGAGATAGGCTTGTCTACACCCCCCCAGGGCTCTGCCCTGTGGGCCCTGGATGGTGGATGGTCGGACATAGGAAGAACAAAAAATAATTAAAGGAATCACAAAAGGAATTATCAAAAAGTTATTTGATGATTAGTTGCTGTATTATTTGGTTTTATTTAAATAAGCGGAAGCTTCATTTTTTGGATGGATATAAATACCTTTATTCTAGTAATTTTGCTTAACATCTGTGTCCTATAGTCACCAATCAAAATGTAATGGGCATGGGGAAGAGACAGTATAGGGGTAAGGTACCTTGCACATAACTGACTGGCACCACATATGGTTCTCTGAGCACCTCCAGGAATGATCTCTGAACATAGAGCCAGGAGTTAGCCATGAGCAGTGCTGAGTGTGGCACAATAACAGCAACAGCAACAAAAAAAGAGAGACAGAGAGGGAGGGAAAGAGGGTGGGGAGGAGGAGAGGGAGAGGAAAGGGGAGAGGGAGAGGGAGAAGAGAGAGGATACCAAATGGCTAGATACATCAGAAAACTGAGCCCAAGCTTCTCCTGCTCATAAAAGAAGTAGCTGGGCTGAGAAATAGCTCAATGTCTGAGTCATGCTTTGCATGCAGGAGCCCTGTTTTTGTTTTTTGTTTGGGAGGCACATGTGCTGTGCTCACTAAAGATGGTGTTCAGGTGACCATACCCATATGGCCTACTTTCTGTACTATCTCTCAAACCTTGTGGCCCAATTTTGAGATACAACACTGCAAGGTTCCTGAGTACCTTTGGGATTGACTGCTGAACACTGCATCTGTGACTTTAACAGACACACACATACATGCATGTGTGCGGCGCACACACACACACACACATCATGTAAAATTGAACTGTCATGAATAAAGACCAAGAGGAAATGACTTTAAAATGTTATTACAGGTAACTTTTAGCTTTAAAAATTCTGTGGTGAGCCAACCGCTGCAAGACAGAGACTCCAGTTTGATCTTTGACTTAATGTGTTTTAGCACCAAGTCCTTTCAGGATCTTTCTCACTTGTACACTTTAACGATCATTCTATTTGCATCAAACTGGAGATGTTATGGGGAATGAGGAATTATGATATCACACTAGAACTCACTATTAAATAATCAGATAGATACATCATACATTATTAGTATCCACAGGACAAGCCATAAAGTGTAATAGAAGAGAGATTGGGAAATACAGGGACATAGACAAATAGATAAGTAAAATGTGCCTGCAATGGGGCAGGCAGGGTTTGGGTGGGTGTGTTTGGGAATTGGGTGGTGGGAATTGGCACTGGTGGAGGGGATGAATTCTGGAACACTGTATTGTAGAGACCCAATTAGGAACGTCTTTGTAATTCTATATATCACATGATATATAATAAGGATTGGGGAAGATGAAGAAGAGAGAGGAGAGAGACAGAGAGAAAGGGAGCGAAGGAAGAAATGCCTGCTCTGGAGCTGGGAGAGGGGGAATGTGGGGACATTGGTGGTGGGAATGGGGCACTGGTGTAGGGATGGGTGCTGGAACAATATATGACTGAGACCCAATTATGAACATCTTTGTAATGTTGTTCTCATGGTGGTAAAATAAAAAATTTAAATAAATAAGTAAATGAATAAAAATTCTGTGATCATACACATCAGAGAAAATAAACTTTAATTTTAGCATAGTTAAAAGAGCTTGAAATGGAATGTAACTTATAATGTTCAAGAACTCTAATTCATTAATGCAGCACATAAGCATCAAAATATGTAAAATAACTGCTAGTGACCTAAAGATATTGATAGAAACATGATAGTAATAGAATATTTTAACACATTATCACGTTGGGTCAGTTATCCAGTCAAAAAGTAGGGAAATAACCTTAAAGAGAAAAAAATAGAACTACTGAACCTAACCAAGGTCCTCCCCTTTTAAGTCTGTTCCTTCCCCCAAATTTAAAATATACATACATTTTCCCCAGTGCACTTATAATGTGCTCCAGGATGGACCTCATGTTGGGACAGAAATAGTTGTCAATAAATCAAGAAGATAACTATATCAACTGTAAACTATAAGCAACTATGTTTAATTAGCATATATTGAGCAACCAGTAGATTAGAAAGAAAATCAAAGACTAAAGATAGCCTGATTCAGCAAGAATGAATATATGACCTTTGGGATATATATTGATATATATAGATATATTCATATCCCAATTATGTTATATATATTGTATATATATATATATATATATATATATATAATTCAGAATATATGGAAAAGAAAAACTCTTCTAGGACGTATCTTAAAAGCAAAATAAGTGTTCATTACGGGGAAAAACATCAAATAACGTCATATTCAAAGAAAGAACAATAAAGCAAACTCATAGTAAAGAACTAATAAAAACTAGAGTAGAAACCAGTGATCTAGAAACCAAAAACAAAAAGTTAGCCTAAATTCAGTGCAACTGAAAGCTTCTTTTTCAGAAGAACAAACAAAATCAACAAACATTTGGCTGCAATTAAAATAATAAGATAAAAATGTGATATAATTTAGATAATTAGATTAGAAATGAAACAGATTGTAAGGTATATTACTGAAATACGAAAGAAAGGTGATATTATAATGAATAACTTCATACCATTGAATTGGGAAAGCTAGAGGATGAATTTATTTTATTTTTTTTTTAATTTTATTTTTTTAGACACACCTAAGAGTGCTTAGGGCTTATTCTAGGCACTGTGCTCACAGATCACTCCTGGCATGCTTGGGAACCACATGGGGGTGCTATAAACCATATGAGGTGATTGAACCAAGGTTAGCTGAGCACAAGGCAAATACCCTACCTATTGTTCTGTCTCTCTGGCTCCCTGAGGATAATTTTTTAGACTACTATATATATTCTTTCAAGAAAATCCTAGCATGAAATGGAGATCAAAACATTTATTAAAAGTCTTCACAATCCGTCCTCTACAAAACAGATGGGAAAGTACTTCAGTGACTTGAGCCTGTGCTTTCCTTACCAGAGGTACCACATGCTCTGCTTTGTGATCCATGAACACTACCAGTCTGGGCGACAGCCCCCCCCACCCCCCCAACACACACACACACATAGACAAAAACAAAAAACAAAAAAGGGAAAAAGGTCTCCAAATTAAAGCTCCAGGTCCTGAAATTTTATTCTTTATTTGTTCCAAACCACTAGAGACAAATGAGAAATACTGAGGACCAGAGCAATAGGTACATGGGTAGGCCCGGCCGACCCAGGTTCAAGATTACCAGGTGTGACCCAAGCAGCAAAAAAATAAAGAAATAAGAGAAATACTATCTGTCCTTCATAGCTCTTCTATGAATTACGGAACTCTTCCCAATAGATTTTTTTTAAACTTATTTTTATTAAGACACCATCACTTACAAAGATGTTCTTAATAGAGTTGTTTCAGGCATTCTGGTGTTCCATCACCAATTAATTCCACTGCCAGTGTCCCTTTTCTCGGAACAATATCACCAGTGTCCCTTCCTCAACCGTCAGCCTGCCCCCTGACAGATATATCAAATTTATTTCATATTGCTTGCTCCAATAAAACTTTATAGCAAATGGAATTATCCATAAAAAAGTCCATTTGTATGATTAATTGCTATACAATTTTAATTATTCAGATAAAATTTAAGACATTTAATTCAATATGTATTTTTTTTAATTTTCAGCAGGAGACTTTCAGCAGTGTTATGCTATATCAAAAGAAGATACATTACTGTATAAAGAGAATTTTATGGGTCAGTACCTCTTTTGAACAAAGATGCAAAATCCTCAAATCTTAGCATACTAAATTCTGTGATCAATCGAAAGGATCATGACAGCATGATCAGGGAGGAATTTATCTCCAGGAGACAAGAGTAGTTCAGTAGAAACAAGTCATTGTCATTAAACATGTCAATAAAAGGAAAGTTAAGAATGTAAGGTCTTATCAGTTCAGGTGGAGCAAATATTCATCAATAATCTAAATGATAAAAATTCATCAGCATGGAAGTAGGACCATACCTCCTATAACATTTTTTTTTCTTTTTGGGGTCACACCCAGCGACTCTCAAGAGTTACTCCTGGCTCTTTGCTCAGGAATTACTTCTGGTGGTGCTTGGGGGGACCACATGGGGTGCCAGGGGATTGAACCCAGGTTGGCTGTGTGCAAAGCAAGCGCCCTACCTGCTGTGCTATCACTCTGGCCCCATACCTCCGATAACTTACCCAGTAAATGCAAAACTCATATGAAAGCTAACATGACATTCAACTGAGTAACAAAAATCTGAAATCCTTTCCAAGATAAGGCACAAGTTAAGAAAAGCCACTGTTCCTCAAAGTATTGAATGGGGCACTGAAGTGTTAGTACAGTGAGTAGAGTTTGCCTTGCATGCATCCATCCTGGGTGGAATCCCTGACATCCCATATGATCACCCAAGCACCACTAGCAATGATCGTGAGTGCAGAGCTAGGAGTAACCCCTGAGCATTACTAGGTGCTCCACCTAC